>JBBBDQ010001018.1:645000-660000 GCA_037127315.1 Ascarosepion bandense | reverse complement strand
ATCTATCTATCTATCTATCTCAGTCTATTCATATCTATCTATCTATCTATCTATCTATCTATCTATCTATCTATCTATCTATCTATCTAGTCTATTCTATCTATCTATCTATCTATCTATCTATCTATCTATCTATCTCAGTCTATTCATATCTATCTATCTATCTATCTATCTATCTATCTATCTATCAGTCTATTCATATCTATCTATCTATCTATCTATCTATCTATATATGTGTGTGTTCATACCTATCTATCCAGTCTTTTCGTATCTACCTATGCGCCTGTCTGTTCATATCCAACTAACTATGCATCCATCTCATTATGTTCATATCTATCAATCTATGTGTGTGTGTGTGTGTGTTTCGTTAAATATGGTAGCAAATAAAACTTCGATTAATTTTTGTATTTAGTCTGTCCAAAATTCTTATATTTTCCAGCTCGGTGAAAAATATCCGTAATGTTGTCTGTTTTAAGCGCTTTTGTCCATTTTGTAGCTTTTTTTAAATTGATTTGTTTGTATATGTTATTAATTTATTTTTGTGTTAGATTAAGAAATAATTTTTGTGATGTTTTAAAAACATGCCTCTTGAAAAGGGCTAAAGATGTGGCCGAAAACGTTTTGGACAGTGAAAAATAATGGGCAACAATTGCAATGTCTTACTGCCACCAAACAAACAATTGTAAGAAGATTGTTACATCTCATTAAAAAAAAAATGACATTAAATTTTCCTTTTCTGCTATATTACATGAGAAATAATGAAAAGAAAGACTGCTTCCCAAATATATATATATATATATATATATAGTTGTTACAATGGTTTATAAATTCATAGTATCACTACACAAAAATTTTCGCGTTTCGAAGCTACCTTTAGGTGCTTCTTTTTGGGTGACGAATTTTTGTGTAGTGATACTAAAAATTTATAAACTTTGTTACAATATATATATATATATATATATATATATATATATATATATGTGTGTGTGTGTGTGTGTGTGTGTGTGTGTGTGTGTGTGTAAGAGATAATTATACTCGTGTCGAAAAACCTTCCACGTATTTACAAAGAAAGGAAAAACGGTTTTAAAAAAGAAAGAGCTAAGTACATGCACATCAGTCAAAAGAGTTCAGACCGAGTCAGCACGTATCCCAAAGAAAAAAACCCGACACGAGAAATCAGCTAACACAAAATCACTCAATTCTTAGGTAGAGCGGAATAAATAAAGAATACCTAGAGAGCCAGACAACCCACCTAGGTTAAATATTTATATGGTGTTAAAAGAACAGTGCTCAATTTAATATAACAGAGCTATCAAGTGTGTATGAATAAATATACATATTATCCTATATATATTTCCTTTTTTTAACTTTAAAAGATATACATACACACACACACACTAACACACATATATTTATTAGCTATCAGTGCCAACATATGTTACGATACCTAAGATACCCCTTACTCGAATGTTCTCCTTTGTAATGCTAAAAAATTGTCTCTGGTAGTTGTCATCGATGATAAAGCTACAGTAAGATTTCCTAGATACTTCAAATGACATTCTTTATACAGAGTGTCTCTAAAGTCAAAACACAAGAAAAATTGCATATTTTCAAGAACATTTCATCGAATTGAGATATTAACAAATAAAATCTTCAATATGATTTTCTTCATTTACGATCAAAAATTGAAGTGCTTTTCAAAATTCACGAAGCTCACATGTATTCGATGCAATAACACCACATTGCAGTCAACTTTAGCACATACAGATACTACAATATACTCCCGCTCCAGTAAGAAACCTGTCATGGCGGACAGACATAATCTCGCTGCTGACCTTGAGCGGGATCTACACTCTGTGGTGAACTGGGGCAAGAAGTAGCTTGTTAACTTCAATTCATCTAAGACCAAGCTGTTGTCTGTCAACCATTACAGGCAACCTCTTCTGCCTCCCATAAGCATGGACCAGGTGATTCTCCCGGAGAGTAATACACTACGCCTCCGCGGACTTACGCTGTCCTCAGACCTCAAATGGAACCACTATATTAAATCCATAGCAAAATCTACTGCTAAGAAGATTGGGTCACTATGTCGATCCAGGATGTTTTTTCCACCTGAATCCATCCTGCATATATACAAGTCAACCATACGTCCGTGCATGGAGTACTGCTGCCATTTATGGTCAGGTGCCCCTGCCGTTCTCCTCAGTGTTCTTGACAATCTCCCAAGGAGAGTCTGTAATGTGATAGGTACTGATCTGGCGACTCGACTGCAGCCACTTTCCCATCGTCAAAATGTGGCCTCCCTCTGTCTGTTCTATAAATACTTTCATGGCTTCTGCTCGGATGAGCTTAAGTCACTGATGCCTCCTCAACAGGTGTTTAACCGTGCAACCAGACTGGCAACTGGGTCCCACCCATTCACAGTTAGGTTAGCCAAATGTAGACGACAATTCTACTCCTGCAGCTTCCTCTCTCGCACTTCCCGCCTGTGGAACTCACTCCCATATTCTTGCTTTCCTGACTGCTACAACCCCCAGAAATTTAAATGCAAAGTTAATACCCATCTACTAACCACTGGACTCTAGCTCTCTCCCCTCCCCTGTATAATCTTCACTTTCTCTCTGCCCATGTATCTGTCATTGCACCTGCTTTCTCAGCTTTCTATTGTTCCTTTCTAACTAGCTTGTACTCCTCACTCTTTTCTAATTAATCTTTATACATTTATGTAACCCCCTGCATATCAGTGGCGTTTCCGCCTTGCTCGGGGTGAAATGATTAAAAAAAAAAAATTCATGTGTATTTTAGTCTTAGTTCTTTGCCTCCCCCGCCACATACTTTCTCGCGAGAGAAGTGTATTTTGTTTCCTTGGTTAATTAATATTTACCAACGTTTACTTCAGACGATGCGTTAGTCAATCTTTGTGCCTTGAATTAAGTGTTTTTCATCTGTGATTTGATTTTCATTTACTATACCTTCTTCTTTAGCATACCTCAGAAAAAGGAGCCAATTTTTTCTTCTTTTGACAAAACCATGTTTATCTGTGAAGATGCAAACAAAAAAAAGATAATAGAATTTCCTGTGTCCAGACTTTAGTGATACACTGTACGAGGTAGCTTAATTAATACCGTCAATAAATGTTTGGCTTAATTGAGTACATTTTTAAAAAAAATGAAAATTCTTCAAAATGAACCCGCAACTATGCAATTCTACAGTGATTGCTATGGCGCCACAATGTCTACAGGAATTGCAGGAAATAATCAGCTGCCAAAATACTTAAATCTCTCAAACAGTTTTAATTGCGTCAATATCGCTAATAATTGTTGGTAGGAGCAAATCTCCTAAACGTAGAAACGACTGCGTATGTTTGTGGGAAAAAAGAACCCCGAGTAGCATATAAATGTATGAGACTGAATTAACAAAAGGGTTTATTTTTATAGTGTATCAAACAAGATTCAACATCAATAGCCGTGGGTTCCATAACCAGCTTTCTGTTGTAGATTATATGAGCTGGTAAATAATTGCCGGAAGAAGTGTGTTTTTTACGAAACAGCAAACAAATTAAATAGATAAATAAAAATTAAAAATGTCCAGCAAAAAAAAAAAAAAAAAAATAAAAACAAACATTGTTATAATAAATAATTGACTGTTATCATAATAAGGAATACGAGCAAATTTATCCATGTCTTGAAAATATTTGATTGTTTTTAAACCAGCGTAGCCAAGATAATGTGGGCTTTGAAATCATGTAAATAATATGTCAGGATATGGCGTAATCACTGAGACAGAAATTATTATTAGTAAGCAGTCGGTTGAGAGTTGAGATCAGAAACAAGACCGAGAAAGACACAGGAGGAAACCGCGGACGAGTGCGGCCTCTGACCCATCGATGCGTGTGTGCTGTGACCTTTGAACCTACCTTCTACTCTACGACATTTCCCCTGATGAGCGAATAAATGATATGCTGTCTACATTTGTTTATATATATGAGTTATGGTCGTCATCTTATTAAGTGAGAATATCGTCATTTTATCAGCGTGAAAAAGGTAAGCGATTTTATAAGAGAAAAGATAACAAGTTTTGGGACCCGTCGTCGAATTAATAATCCTCGTGCTATCAAAGGGTACACGACATATATGTCGTTTTGGCTGCACTTTAAATTAGGTAACCTTTGATCCAGGTTATACAATACGCTGGTCATCTTGGTTTGCAGGTTATACATCATACGTCGCTCTGATATACGTCTGATATACACTAATATTTAATTCATACATTTAAAATCCACTTTGTTTATAAATATTTTGTAGGTATATATATGTTCCGTAGAGTTTCTAATAAATAGTGGAAGATTGAATTATGTAAAACAAGTCTTAGTAAAGAATATTTAACAGCCAATATCCATTATACCTCTACCCAGAGTCTAATCACCCCCAAGTATAATAAATCATGTTCCTTCCTCCATAGAATATAAAATTAGTAAAAGCTTTTCTAGTGAAGAAGTATTTTATAAACAGAGAGACTTTTATAATAGTGTACTAAGAAATAGTGGCTATAAAAAACATGATATCAAATACAGAATAAATAGGTCTATAACAGGAAAAATATAGTTAGAAAATAATTTCGTATACACCCTCTTTTAACCAGATGGTGAGCACTAAGTTAGGACTGAAGTTTTTCAATTTAATTAAAAAACATTTTCCTAATAACAACACATTAAGTAAACTTTTTAATAAAAATAACTTAAAATTAAGTTATAGTTGAACAAATAATCTAGAAAAATATATAAAAAATCATGATGATAAAATACCAAAAATACAAATTTATGTACTTGTTAAAATCCTCAGAAATGACAACTGGAAAATAGTTGTCTAACAATTTCTATTGGATATAAATGTACTATAACATCAAATGAAAACCCAACTATAAAATGTTTACATTGAATCTACTAAGAAAACTTTTAAGGAGCGTTGATATTTACATTTAACTTTCTTAAAAAATAACATGTATTGAAACCAAACATCCATTTCTGAGTATTTTTGGAAGTTAAAAGGTGCAAATAAAATCCCAAAAGTAAAATGGAAAATTCTGGAAAAAACTTTCTATGACCTCTGCCCTCTCTGCCTGAATGAAAAGCTACAGATTTCAAGGTTCCCTAAAAATAAAGTACTACTGAATCGTAGAGATGAATTGACGGTTTTATGTAAACATCGAAAATATTTTTCTCTAACATTTAATCAATTACAGTTGTTCATTTACAACTTACGATCTAATATGACTTAAAAATCATTTTGCCAAAATAAATTCCCCACACATTACTTATTTGGTTTTCTTAACTACAATGTACATTAATATACGTAGTTATTTAATTCTAATTGTAAGCTAAGCATTCCAGCCCCTTTAACTAAAAATGAAATTTAAAAAAATAAATAAATAAAATCCAACCTGCTGTTAAAAATTATTGTCTACCCATTTAAATAATGTATGGTTCCACTATGCATTTTAAAATATCATGCCATGACATCAGGTTACTCTGTTTCCTTTCGCGACTCAAACCTTCAACTTCATAGTTCAACCTAATTTGCATTTTCTATTAAACCATATTGACACATCTACAAACATATTCTCCAACTACCACCACTTAATTTTCTAAAAAACCTTTTATTCTTCTTATATTATATAAATAAACCGTTTTCATTAATTATTTTAAAATATCAACCGAAGAAGAACAGTATTGTTTTGAAACATGAAAGGCTTTGTGTAGTGATATAATGCTTTTATAAACCATTGTAATAACAAAATTACTATATACATATATATAATTATGTTTTAAATGTACACTGCGACACGGAAATTTCTATATTTCGAGATAAAATCTCGTTATAAGGCAATGTTGGATGTTGGTTGTGAAAATGATTTACATGTAACTCATTTTCACAACCATCGTCGGCTTCCGCATTCGTAATTCACACTTTAATAATTCTTCCTTATTTTAGACTTCGTCGTCGTCATTATCGTCATCATCATCATTAGCATCATTATTATCCTCATCATTTTATTCGTCATTTTTTCTCATCGTGATCATCATCATCTAGTACATGTTTGAGTTTATTTCTATCATGATCATGATGATGATCATCATCATACTGTCCTTTACCATTTTGAGGATCATAACCATCATCCTTTTTTTATTTATCTTTCTTGTCATCGCCATTATCATAATCGTCATCACACAACCCTTCATCATTCTTGTCCTCATCATCTCATCCTTCATCGTCATTGTCGTCATCAGTATAATCTGTTCCTTATCAACTTTCTCTTTAGTAAATAAAAATTTCTTCATTTAGTCTCTGCATCATCATCATCATGATCATAATCATCATCATCGTCGTCGTCTTCATCTTTTTTTATAAATTATTCAAAAAATATTTTTGATATTTACAAAATATATGTAAGAAAAATCTCATTGACTGGCGAGAACAGCATGGTAAATATTGCGAGAACAGCCTGCTAAATATTGCGCTACAGTAGGCATCTTTTTCTTTTCCCTGTTTACTAAGCGTATTCTAGAAGCTCTCCAGATGAATTTATTATTTTTTTATTGAACATAATTGTATTTTCTGATTTTACTTCTTTGTCCATAATTATATCCCTTTTCTAATTAAACATTTTTCATTTTGTCTTCATCTTTGCCAGTTTTATCGAGTTTTATTTGTTTTATTTATTTTTTCTTTTTCATGGTCAACGCCATTAACTTCTTTTTAATCGATTTCTTCGTCGGCGCCATTTTTCGTACGCAAGCGCAGGGTTATAATGTTGTCATCAATATTTTCCGAACCGAGCCTCAGCTTTACGTATAGAACACTGTTGCATGAATAGGAAATTAAGGAATCTATCAAAAGCGAAACAATTTCAGGAGTCTATACTTAAAGCACTGAACGATTTGTTTTCTAAAATGTAAAGAAAATGAAGAAAACAAACACGCAGAAAAAACAAAATAGAAAAAGAAATAGAAAGCCGAATGAAGTTGACATTCAGTCAGTTAAATGCCATAGGTGATAGACGCTTGGGCGATTATGTCTCGAAAGAGACATGACTGACTGATCAGAAGATTATCTTGCATGAAGTTGCCATTATTTTCTGCGGTAAACTGGTTGCCACTCAAGGCTTTAGAACCCAATCTGTCCTGTTATTTAACCCATAACTGGAAGAAAGAAACATATTAATATCTTTCTCAAAGGGTATTTGCGAGTAAGTGAATGCAGGGAATTCAACTGGAATTCAAACTCGGCTTCCCACTTTCTCGTTCTGAGCCGATATCCTATTGGGGTTCTCGGAAAATCTACTATTTGTCCGTGCATTGAATACTGTTATCATATCTGGCCGGTTGCACCTGGCATTCCTATTGGGGTGCCCGCGAAAATCTACTATTTGTCCGTGCATTGAATACTGTTATCATATCTGGCCGGTTGCACCTGGTATTCCTATTGGGGTTCTCGGAAAATCTACTATTTGTCCGTGCATTGAATACTGTTATCATATCTGGCCGGTTGCACCTGGCATTCCTATTGGGGTTCTCGGAAAATCTACTATTTGTCCGTGCATTGAATACTGTTATCATATCTGGCCGGTTGCACCTGGCATTCCTATTGGGGTTCTCGGAAAATCTACTATTTGTCCGTGCATTGAATACTGTTATCATATCTGGCCGGTTGCACCTGGTATTCCTATTGGGGTTCTCGGAAAATCTACTATTTGTCCGTGCATTGAATACTGTTATCATATCTGGCCGGTTGCACCTGGCATTCCTATTGGGGTTCTCGGAAAATCTACTATTTGTCCGTGCATTGAATACTGTTATCATATCTGGCCGGTTGCACCTGGCATTCCTATTGGGGTTCTCGGAAAATCTACTATTTGTCCGTGCATTGAATACTGTTATCATATCTGGCCGGTTGCACCTGGTATTCCTATTGGGGTTCTCGGAAAATCTACTATTTGTCCGTGCATTGAATACTGTTATCATATCTGGCCGGTTGCACCTGGCATTCCTATTGGGGTTCTCGGAAAATCTACTATTTGTCCGTGCATTGAATACTGTTATCATATCTGGCCGGTTGCACCTGGCATTCCTATTGGGGTGCCCGCGAAAATCTACTATTTGTCCGTGCATTAACACTTCATATTTATCTGGCTTGTCGCACCGGTGATTCTATTGGGGTTCTCGGAAAATCTACTATTTGTCCCATTGAATACCGTTATCATATCTATCGGTTGCACCTGGTATTCTATTGGGGTTCTCGGAAAATTCACTATTTGTCCGTGCATTGAATATCATATCATATCTGGTCGGTTGCACCTGGCATTCTATTAAAGGTTTTGAAAATTCACTATTTGTCCGTGCATTGAATACTGTTATCATATCTGGCTTGGTTGCACCTGGTATTCCTATTGGGTTCTCGGTAACTCAGTCATTTGTCCGTGCATTGAATACTGTTATCATATCTGGTCGGTTGCACTCAGCCCTATTGGGGTTCTTGGTACCCACTATTTGTCCGTGCATTGAATACTGTTATCATATCTGGTCGGTTGCACCTGCATATTGGGGTTCTTGAAAAATCTACTATTTGTCCGTACTTTGGAATACTGTTATCATATCTGGCCGGTTGCACTCAGTATTCTTATTGGGGTTCTCGGAAAATCTACTATTTGTCTCACAGGCATTGAATACTGTTATCACATTCGGTCGGTTGCACTCAAGTACTCCTTATTGGGGTTCTCGGAAAATCTACTATTTGTCCGTGCATTGAATACTGTTATCATATCTGGCCGGTTGCACCTTGGCATTCCTATTGGGGTTCTCGGAAAATTTTATTATTTGTCCGTGCATTGAATACTGTTATCATATCTGGCCGGTTGCACCTGGTGCTCCTATTGGGGTTCTCGGAAAATCTACTATTTGTCCGTGCATTGAATACTGTTATCATATCTGGTCGGTTGCACCTGGTATTCTATTAAATATTCTCTGGAAAATCTACTATTTGTCCGTGCATTGAATACTGTTATCACATTCGGTCGGTTGCACCTGGTATTCCTATTAGTCTTTGAAAATCTACTATTTGTCCGTGCATTGAATACTGTTATCATATCTGGCCGGTTGCACCTGCATTCCTATTGGGGTTCTCGGAAAATCTACTATTTGTCCGTGCATTGAATACTGTTATCATATCTGTCGTCAAATTCGGCATTCCTATTGGGGTTCTCGGAAAATCTACTATTTGTCCTACTGGAATACTGTTATCATATTCGGGTCGGTTGCACTCGGTATTCCTATTGGGGTTTCTGAAAATCTACTATTTGTCCGTGCATTGAATACTGTTATCATATCTGGTTTGGTTGCACCTGGTATTCCTATTAGTTCTTGAAAATCTACTATTTGTCCGTGCATTGAATACCAGCGGTCACATCTGGTCGGTTGCACCTGGCATTCCTATTGGGGTGCCCGCGAAAATTCAACATTTGTCCGTGCATTGAATACTGTTATCATATCTGGCCGGTTGCACCTGGTATTCCTATTGGGGTTTCCGGAAAATCTACTATTTGTCCGTGCATTGGAATATCGTTACCCGATTCGGTTTTGTTGCACCTGGTATTCCTTATTGGGGTTCTTGAAAAAATCTACTATTTGTCCGTGCATTGAATACTGTTATCACATTCATTTGCCGCACCTGGCATTCCTATTGGGGTGCCCGCGAAAATCTACTATTTGAATGTGGCATTGAATACCGTTATCATATCTGGTCGGTTGCACCTGGTATTCCGACAGTTCTCGGAAAATCTACTATTTGTCCGTGCATTGAATACTGTTATCATATTCAATGGTTGCACTGGCACTTATTGGGGTTCTCGGAAAATCTACTATTTGTCCGTAGCATTGAATACTGTTATCATATCTGGCTGGTTGCACCTGGTATTCCTATTGGGGTTCTCGAAAACCTACTATTTGTCCGTGCATTGAATACTGTTATCATATCTGTCAGTTGCACCTGGCATTCCTATTGGGGTTCTCGAAACCAAAGAACGATCTGCAATGTAATCAGTCACCGATGTGATGTGGCCTCCCCCTGTCCTTTCTACAAATATTTTCAAGGCGAACTTCCTTTCCTGATGCTCATGAATTTGCTCGCACTACTAAATTAGCATCAAAGCAGTCTAATGAAACCGCCACTTCTACTCTAGCAGACTCTTTATCCGACTTCCTATTTGTGGAACACTCTTCCATATGCTTGCTTCCCTAATAGCTACAATTCATAAAAATTTAAATGCAACGTCATTTGCCGTCTATCTCCTTGATTGCCGACTTTCTCTTATCCTTTCTTCGCCATCGTCTGTACCTTGTTCATTTTTTTCTCTCAATGCACCTCCCTGTGCACCAGTGGCTGTCCCGCCTTGCTTGGGATGAATCGATAATAAAAAATGAATCTTAAAAAAGAAACAAATAAAAGAATTAAGAAATAAAAAATCGTTAATCGTTTTTGCATTTTTTTTCTCCCTGTCGCTTTGTCCCCGTCTTTCTCACACACTTCTCTTTTACAGTTTTCTATATGCTTTCTGTAATTGGTGTGTCTTCCTAAAAAAAAAAAAATTGCGCCAACTACGACGGTTTAACATCGGGCTGGTGCGAACCACCTCCGAACGCATTGCCACTGCCAGATGCGCTAAGCCGGCGACGAGATCGGACGCGCTGCAGACGGCTATGTGGTTACCGTGCAAAGTTCGTTCTTCGCTAAATGTCGAAGAAATCGATGACCGCGCGTCGGCGTAATCAGACGCGATTCATACGCCTATCCGACGACCAGGCGCTGCTGTGATCGGACGCGCTGCAGCCGGCTCCGTGGCTATCTGTCAAAGTTGTTCATTGTTCGCTCACTAAGTATGGAAGAAATCGGTGACATAAGTGAAGGTAAAACTAAAACTGAAGTCGAAGAAAATAAAAAGGCTGGAGAAAATGATGCAGAGAAAGAAAGAAAAAAGAAGCATGAAACGCTTTAAGAAAAATAGATCCATAAAAAAGAATAAAAAAATAATATAAGGTGTAAGTAGATGAAAAAGAAAATAAATAAAATAAGTAAAAAAACAAAAGAAGAAAGAGTGACATAAAGGAAGACAAAAACTTAAATAAAAGTCGAAGTAAAAAAAAGGCTGAAGAAAAGGATCCAGAGAAACAAACACAAAGAAAGAGACATGATAATGCTATAAGAAAATTAGGATAGAATAAAATGATAGATGAATTTGTCTATTCTTCCTCTACCCAGCTATGAGTTAGATACAAGGGTAAACTATTCACTAAAGACTTGGTTGTTAAACATTAGATGAGAAGAACATATCTGTAATCGAAACCTCGCCGAAAGTAACAGAAAAACTAACTTTTACAAGAATGCATGGATATTAAAAAATGATGAAGAAATTGGAATTAAAAGAATTAAGAAAAAAATTCTTATTTAATCCGCTTCATGCATTGGAAAAAAACATGAGCTTATTTCTTTTAGCTTCCAGCTATGGATTAAATAGCAGGGGAGATTGGGTTTTCTAGCCCTAGAGGCTGCAAATTTAGAAAAGTTATTTTGGATTCTAAACCGTGGTGAATGTAACGTGAAAAAACTAAATTATCTTTCCATTGAAGGCATGAAAATTTATGAATAATAAAACAATCGAATCTGAGGAGTGACATGATAGGTTTTAAAATAACAAGATATAAATTCAAAACCACAAAACCTTGCTAGCATGGATCAAAATCGATTCCAATAAACTGTAATATTAACTATTTATCCTAGAACATTCATTTACGCGCAAATACTCTTGGGAAAGGTATTAATCCAGCTTTTCCTCCTGCAGCTATGGGTTAAATTGCAGAACAGATTGGGTTCTATAACTTTGGTTGGCAACCAGTCTACTGCAGATAGTAACAGCAACTTACTGTGGAAAAATCTTTTGACCAGTCAGTCATGACTCGAAATAGACATGATCGCCTAAGCGTGATTCAAGTATGATACTTAACTGACTGATCTTACGACAAGATACCAAGCAGTTTGTTAAATAAATGAATTAACTTTTGAATTCAGGAAAATGAAATTACCCCCAGCAAAAAAACAAAAAACAAAAAAAAAAAAAAAAAAAAAATAAAACTCGCAGCTTAAAAATAATTACTGGTCTATAATTTTTGAGAGTTAAAGAATAATCTTCTGCTGGTTTTTAGTTGAGCGGTTTGAGTTCAATCTCGATTGTAGTCATTCTTGTCTTTTGCGTTTCAATACATTCAGGAATGCTTCAAGTTCGTTTCTCTTATTTATGAGTGAGTTCAATGAATATTGGACATGGTGTGTAGATTAATTAGTAGCAAGGAAGTGTCTAATTAGAAGATTTCTGGAAAAAATAAAAGGGTGACAGACAAGTAACAAAAAACCGTGAAATAATTTAGCAATGAAGAGTCAGTAAAAGAGTCAACAGAAATGAACACACGAAAGAGACAACGTTAAAACTCAAAATCGAAGTTGTGATTACAAACGAACAACATTGATTGAAATTAGATAAATAAAACTTCAAAACTACTTGTTTTATTAGAAGATATTTTGCGTATCAATAGAATAAACGTAATTTTCAAATATGATGGCGATCGTTTAGTTAAAAGAGTATGACCATTACTGACAAGTGTTAATAATGGTTCTAATTCTTGTGAGAACGACAATGTCTCTGGAAGCCTGCCAATGACTTTCAGTGCTTATTGCAGACGTGGGCAACCGAGTTGTTCTGTACAGTTCCAGACTAGTTTTGCAAATTCTATTTAGTTTGCTTCTTGATTTCCATGTGACGGGTGGAACCGGATCGGTTTCTGCAAGATTGTTTGACTTACGTTGCATGCCAAGTCATCTTCAGCATAGGATTACCTATAAAGGGTCTACTAATAGGATTCATTTCATAACTAAGGAAATATACTTGTAGCATTGGGAAAATATATTCTGATACATTAATCACATTACGAAATTACGAAATGTATATATATATATATATATATATATATATATACCTGTGTGTGTGTGTGTGTGTGTGTGTGTGTGTGTGTGTGTGTGTGTGTGTTTCGTTACAAACGACCGACAAGGAAGCTTTTATGAATTTTTATTTAACTTTTTCATGATTCCTTTTTTCTGGAGATAAGCAGTGTAAAAAATCTTCATAATTTTAGACTTTTCAAGATTTTTCAGCCTCTTCGCAGGCCATTCTCAAAGATCTTATTTTCCGGTGTTGTTATGTTCTCATGTCTGACTGTAATGTACTTTGTTTTTCTGTTTTAAGTTTGTTTTTTGTTTTTGAAAAAGGGGGTCTTTAAAGCTGTCACGTGATGCTCGCGGCGGGTAACTTGTGAGTGTCTGTCTATTGTTTTCAATAACTTCCAAAACTCCATTTCAACTATTAAATAATCTAAGGTTGATGGTAGGAGAAAATTGTTTGAAACATGGGTGTACCCCAAGGCTCTATCCTAGGTCCTACGCTCTTTCTAATCTATATCAATGATCTCCCCGATACCATATGATCACAAGTAGACATGTACGCTGATGATACCACAGTTTACTCTCGCCTCCGTAAAAAATCTGGTGTTGGTGACAAGGTGAACCTCGCTGCCGAGCTTGAGAAGAACCTCCAATCCGTGGTGGATTGGAGTAAGAAATGGCTCGTAAAATTCAATTCTTCCAATACGAAGCTGCTGTCAATTAGCCACCACAGATAACCGCACCTCCCTTCCATTAGCATGGAACAGGCTTGCCTCCCAGAGAGTAAATCACTACGCCTGCTTGGCCTGACACTCTCAGCGGACCTCAAGTGGAAGGACTACATATCCATTGCTAAATCCGAAGCTATGAAAGTCGGCTTTCTGTGCAGGGCCCGGAAATTCTTTCCGCCTGAATCTATCCTGCAATTATATAAATCCACCATCCGCTCGTGTATTGAGTACTGCTGCCACATCTGGTCGGGTGCCCCTTCTATTCTTCTCGGGGTTCTTAACAAAATACAGCGAAGAATCTGTAATGTGATTGATACCGACATGGCTGATCGCCTGCAGTATCTCTCTCACCGGCGTATCGTGGCATCCCTGTGCCTCTTCTATAAACACTTTCATGTCTTCTGCTCTGACGAACTTAAATCACTGATGCTCCCTAGATGTGAATTTGCACGAGATACTAGATTGGCAACTAGGTTCCAACCTTTTTACAGGGAAACCGATGAAATGTATCCGCAATTTCTACTCCAACAGCTTCTTTCCTCGCAATTTCCGTCTGTGGAATTCCCTACCGCATGCTTGCTTCCCCGACGGCTACAACCTCCAGGAGTTTAAATGTAAGGTCAATAGACACCTCCTAACACACTAACTCACACCCACTCTCTCCAACTCTCTCCCTATGTACATCCTAAGTCGTCTATCACCCTCCTTCTGACATTTCCTATACCCAATCCCTCTATGTAACCCCCTGCGCTATAGTGGCAGTGGAATGCCTTGCTTGGGGTGATACGATTAAAAAAAAATATAGTGTCTCTCTTATCGCAAGGTGCATTTGATATTGTGATTTAAATAGTATTTTTGTATTTTCAACCAACATTTTTCTTAAGGATTCTTGTAAATTATAGTTAATAAATTTATTTTGATATTGCACTAGATAGGTGGCATGTAAGGCGTCTATTCAATGAAGTGGAAGTATGGGCAATATAGATAATTGATTTATGACAAGAAACAATCTTTTTCAGGGAATTGAAATTCATACACTATATCACACCACCCCACTTCCGTGACAGCATCACGTGACAGCTTTAAAGATCTCTCCTAAAAAATTCACTAAAAACAGAAAACAAATTACATTACAGTAAAAAAATAAGGCCATAACAACACCGGAAAAATAAAATCCTTGAAAATGACCCGTAAAGAGTCTGAAAGCGATTGTAAAGTCTAAAATTATT
>JBBBDQ010001018.1:467500-642500 GCA_037127315.1 Ascarosepion bandense | reverse complement strand
TATCTGTATTTTTTTCAGCCCTTTTATTTTACTTTTAGCTCTAAGTAGGTATAATTGTAGTTGTTAGTCTCAGCCATGATACCATTTACTCAGAGGACTTATTTAGCCTTCAAAATTCAATTTACGACGAAAAACCTTATTTGATATCGATACTAGGAAATTAAAATTTGACTTACATCCATTCATTTTTCTTCCAGTCTACGGTTTCGCTTTAACTGAAAACAACTATTGCTCTTTAGTCTTTCGTGCCAACGTCCAAAGAGTCTGAGCTCCAGGACCATGAATTAGTTTTAAAGCTTTCATTACACCCGAGCAACGCCGAGCTATAGTGCTAGTATATATATATATATATATATACTTCATAGCTCTGTTATATTAACCGAACACTGTTTTATTAACACCAGAAAAAATATTAGATATGTTTGTGCACTTGGGCTATAACCATATGCATATTTATTGATGTCCATACTTACACTTCGCTTCCTACTGTTGATCCCTATTTGAGGTGTTGTTACGCCTAGCGAATGCTGGTTCCAGTTATATCGACGAATAGAGAAACACAAAAATGTATATAAAAATATGAGTTATATTTTTATTAATGACGATGAACCGTGTAGCATAGGGGACAGAGAATTAAGAGAGCGCGCTTCTAAAGGTTGACGGGAGTGTCGTCGTATCTGTTGTGTCTCTCGCTCTCTCCTGCTACTCTGGTCTACTGGTGAATCCGTGCGCCGAGGTCTTTTTTATAATATTCCAGAACCGGAACTTTTTCTTCCGGTTTTGCCTCGCCCACGCACGCTCACGTAATTCTCAGAGACACCTGTTCTGTTTGCCTCTGTAGCCATTTCCGCTACTGCCGGAAATAAGGTCAAGCAAACATCCGTTCCTTTCAACGACCGGAAACACCCCCGCTTGCATCAGCCTTCCTCGGGTGGGGCCAGATTGTCATATTACAGTGTAATACTACATTTATACCTTATATCCTAATCGTCACCAGATATAGACTTAAGATAATATGTCTTTAATCAATATCTACTTCATAGGACTGTTATATTACATCGAGGACTCTTTTATCAACAACAGAAAAATATTTATATATGTGTGTGTACTTGCGTGTATATTCATATGTAAAATTATTGGTATTTGTAAAAAGAACATTTTTTTCATGATTTAACACGTGCATGAGCAGGACATTACAACATATTAAAAAAATTTCATTTTTATAATTTTCACGCTCTAATGAACGCTAAACAATTTGTCAAACTTTATATTTGAAGCAGAAAAAAATTACTGTTATTTTTAGCAACACAGTTTTGCGGTTATTTTTTGTTACCATAACTCACACCCCTGAAGATGATTTTGGGAAGAGATTGAAAATTCTTGAGTACATTGAGAAATGAATGATAATAACATCTCTCAACGTTACAGTTAATTTCTGATATATATATATATATATATATATGAGCAGTAACCATTCTTTCAAATATTTTTTATTAAATACGGCAGACAAGGAAGATTATATTAATTTTCTAGCATCCTTACATTTTTCCGGTTTTTTTTTATTTAAGATTGTATCATCCCATATTTTCATTGTCTCAGGTGCTTTCGGCCACTTTTATGGTCATTTTAACAGAGTTTTTGTCTCTGGTGGTATTAGTTTTTCTTCATGTTTTGACTGTTACGTTGTAATTTATTTTTAATTTGTTTTGAATAGGACCGTTCATTCCAAGGCATCAAACGATGCTGGCGGATGAAACACTTTGGTCTGTTAAGTGATGTGAGCCGTCTCCTCAATGAGGTGGTAGTATGCACGATATAATTAATTGATTTAGGACAAAAAATTCTACTGGGCAGTGAAATTAATATTTTAGTTATCACTAGTTTGGAGTAGATAGGATGTTTTGATTAGTGAGAACGTTTGCGGTCTTTCATTTTCAATAATATAATATAAATTATACATGTTTTTTTCGGGAATTACATCAGAAATATGAATGTTTAATAATTTTTCCTACAGGAAATTCATCTAGTTTTATTTACGGTGCATTTGGTTGCAATGAAATAAGTTGATGATTAGTTGAGTAGTATTTTCATTGCTGATATTTTTGTAAGAATTATTTTATTTTTTCATCAATGTAGTCGGGAAAATTATTGTTGACTAATGTTTGTTTTATGTGTCTTAGTTCACTCAGAAATATTTTTGTGGAGGGGAATTTTAGCGTGCGCTATTTAATATTTCTTTACATCACTGAAAATGAAGTAATAAGTTTCCCCAACCCGGCATTGACGAGAGACATTTTCTACCAAATACAAGTGTTGTATGGAATAGTCATAACGTTCGGGTATAAAAGTCATGACGTTCGGGATATAAAAGTCATAACGTTCGGGTATAAAAGTAGGAGTACATGTTAAATAAATAATGAATTATTATTTAGCGTTAAATAAATCAGAGCAAAATAATTGTGTAGCGAAAATAATTAATTATAATATTATAGTTTAAGGTACAAAAGTACAGTATACTGTCAATTGTAAGAAAACAGAATACATGTTTATTTGCAAGAGAGACAACGAAAGATACAAGTTATGTATTATTGATATTAAAAATAATAAAGTTCCTTTCCAGAAACTAAGTAACGTCTTAAGACGTATGAAATTTGATCAGAAACAAAACGAATGCTGCAGTTTGTAACCTCCTATATGTCAGGTATTTGTGCGCCGAATTGTTGAACTCGCTTAGGTGCAAATACCCATGGGAAAGGTATTAATCCATCTTCCTCTAGCCATGGGTTAAATAGCAGAACAGTTTGGGTTTTATAGACCTGGTTGGCAACTAGTCTTTCGCAGAAAAAAAATGACAGGAAAAGGTACTGCTATAGATCGAAAGAGACATAATTGCCCAAGCGTGTATCATGCATAGCACTTAACTGACTGATTAAAATGTCAGTAACTGCGATAAACTGGAAGTGACATAGATGAGCATCCACTGAAAAATGACAAAAATGCCATGAACCAAGCAAGAACATTTTAAGGTATGAACTAAGAAAGAGGGAGATTGGAATAATAAATAGACAGCCCTAAAATACATAATATAGAAATAATTTTTGCAAATTTAAACTTATTTATAAATGAAACTTTGTCTGTGTTTGTGTGTGTGTGTGTGTGTTTGTGTGTGTGTGTTTGTGTCCGTTACTAATTTAATTTAATATTAATTTAAGATTAATTAAGATCATGTTTTGGCATTTATCTTCCTACTTTTCCGTTTGGATTAAAGTATTTCTCTCTCTCTTTCTCTCTCTCTCTCTCTCTCTATATATATATATATATATAATCTATCTAAACTTATTTATAAATGGAACTTTGTCTCTGTGTGTGTGTCTCTGTGTGTGTGTCCGTTACCTATAGACTCCGAAACCGCTGAACCCATTTCCTTGAAAATTTACACACTTGTACCATAAGCGTCTGCGAGTGTTCTTAGCTATGTTTTGTGTCGCGGTACCCCCGATAAACATCGAAAATGGATAATCGAAAAAATCGGGTTATAGAAGGAGTGGTCCGATTTTAATCACATTTGATACACTCATAGACAAAGACATAAAAAACAATATGCAGAAGTTTCAAGGTTGCAGTTGTTACAATAGTGCAGAAAATCGATAATATATATATATATATATATATATATATCATGTAAGATGTTTGTGTTTGTGTCTGTTTATCTGCCATTATGTCTGTATTTTTTTCAGCACTTTTATTTTACTTTTTGCTTCGGGTTTGACTCTAAGTAGGTATAATTGTAGTTCTTCATCACAGCCATGTTACCATTTGCTCAGATGACTTATTTAGCCTTCAAAATTCAGTTTAAGATGAAAAAACCTTATTTGATATGGATAGCAGGAAATTAAAATTTGACTTACATCCATTCATTTTTCTTTCAGTCTACGGTTTTGCTTTAACTGGAAACAACTACTGCTTTTTAGTCTTTCGTGCCAACGTCCAAAGAATTTGAGCTCCAGGACCATGAATTAGTTTTAAAGTATTCATTACACCCGAGCAACGCCGGGCTATACTGCTAGTAAAATAACAAAGGTAAAGGAGGATTACCTACCTAACTATCTTTTAAAAATGGATGACATAACATAGACTGGTAGGTATAGTAAGGATGCACACATTACTTTTTTACTGTCAGTTTATTCATTAAAAGTCCCAAGAGCAACTCAGTACTGAGTGAGGTTTTTGTAAAAGAGATGTAAGTAAGAAGTGTAAATTAGATTGTAGATGTCAGAGGAGGATCCCCTTGTGAGTTTGTTCCTGAAAGAATCAGTCCAGACGAAGAAAATATCAGAGTGGAACTTGCTCCGTATCAAAGAAACCCGAAGAGAATAGTGGTTTTATAAACGTAGCTTAGATGAGACACAAGGCTGACAGTATGAGGAACCCTGTGAGAACCATATTCAGTCCCAGTTTACCTAATGAGAGAAACTTGCTAGCTATTAGACCACGACGAAGTGCCTAAGTCAAAGGGAACAGGAATTATTTAATACCGTGAAAATGACAGATCGGGTTAGCGCTTTAAATTTATCAGCCGGTAGAATGTAATTTGCTGAAACATCCGCCATAGTAATTGCCATTGAGGTGTAAAAGGGTTGAAGTATTTCGTCTGTCAGATAAGGGTTGGAATTTAGAGTAAAATTTATCAACCGGAAAGCGGCAAACTGTATTTTGTGTCGATGCTTGCAGTAAGAAATGTGCACCGCTAGTTTTAAATGTATGGCAGCAAAACTCTATTCCTGGTCAGATCTAACCGTTCAGACAATGCAATATCAGAACATGTTAGCTAATTTCTGAAGCGATACAAGAACCCGACAATTCTTCCAGTATCTTTCCATTTGTGGCCAGATGTAAACTTTAGGACCATTAGGCGTTCGAGTGTCGCGCTTTCCTTCTTTTGCTAGAACACTTCCCAAGTATTTAAATTTCGGCACCTAGAGAAAAAGTATAACACTGAAATGACCTATTAGTATGGTCAAGGACTCATTCTAAAAGCTGAGTTGTATATTGAGAGACAGGAAAATTCTATGGGAAACGCGTACTGGACTATTATGCAATGTCTGTCCTCCTATATGGCAGCGCATGCTGAGCAGTTTAGTTAAAAATGAAGGACTATCTCGAAGCAACAGAAATGAGGTTCTACAGAAGGATACTGAGGATACTATGAACCGAACATGCGAGATTTCAGTGAGAATAGAAACAAAAAGAAAACTTATACGTAATTTCAGGAAGAAAGATGAAGTTTGATTCTTGTTTAACGGCATGTCAGCCTCTATGGGTTATTTAATGCCAAAAAGGTGGGGTTCTAAGTTGTTTTTAATTTTCACTTATAGTGAAAATTTTAATTTAGACATATTTTAATGATATTTTTTTGTTTTTATTCTTTTTTATTTTAGAAAACTAAAATGTCTTCTAGTTTTGTATTCAAAAATGTTTTGTTGAGAACAATTTTTTCCTTAAAAATGTGATATAGTAATAATTTTTCCTTCAAAAATGTATTGTTAGTAATATTTTTTCTTAAAAAACGTATATCTTTCTATAAAGTTCTATTTTTATGTATATATTTCTGCTTTCATAGTGTTTTGACACCAGTTTGGAGGGGGTAACTATTTTCCTATAGTTGGGACACTAACAGGTGCTACCACTCCGGGTCAGTGTGGACCTGGAAACAACAACAATCAAAAGGTGCTTACATACTCCACATAACTTCCCAATCAGAGCCCTTGCTGCCGGATGCAGTTTATCGTCATGCACAGGACCCATGAAAAAAAGCTGAAGTTTTTGGGAAAAGCATTGAAAGGCGGACTTGATAATCTGATGGTCACAGGTCGGAGAGGTGAATGAGAAACAGGGATAAACAGCGCGCGACATACTTGATGGGCTTAAACAAATGTATGGAAGAGCAGAGTTAAGGAAGATTATCACGACAATGTATATTAAGAGCTACAATAGCGATGAAGAGGTGGAGGACCATGATCCACAACGTCCAGAAGAGACACAGCACATAAAAGAAAATGATGGCGTTTGAGGCAAGGAGCTTCTTTCAGAGCACGACCACTTAGCATTGGTACAGTGTTGAAGTGGTTTAGCTTTGGATGTATTAAACACTACAACAAATAAGAAATTGTGGAGAGCTATGATCGCAGAATTCTTGCTGGGACGCAACACATGGATTTGGCATATGAGTGTAGAAATTTAATTTTATTTGAAATTCAAACAATCTTTTAAAACGTCAGAGCTTCATATCGTTCTTCTCTTACTGAGAAATCCAGTTTCCGCATCACAAATTAAAACCCTAACTACACGTATGTGAGTAAAAGTTTTTCAGAGATTGAATTTGTTAAGATAATTTGTAAGAGAATTCAAACGTAATTCATGAAATATTGAACGACTGAATAATTTTCGAAACGCTATCTTCAGGAGATACCGAATGAAAGAAAAAATATTTGAAGAATTGCTTGATGAAAATCCCTCCTCCAAAAAGCAAACAAAAAATGGTGGAATTACACAAAATTGATATATATATTTCTGAATCTTCCCATGGATGTTAAAATTGACATTCTCGACAAAAACAAAATAAAAAACATTCAGATGATAGTGCAAGTAACATTTATTCTCATTCAGAAAGGGCATATTATCAATATTTAATATAGGCACGGGCGTATGAACCAACAGAGGAAATGATATTGGAAGACATCCAAGATTTAATAAGATTACTTATATTTGACACAAGGCTGCAAAAATGGAGCAATTAGTGAGGATCGAACTCACTATCCAGTTGTAATTTAGCAATACAAGCTTGCTAGACACTGAACCATACTGAAGAACCCTAAATGTAGCATAGGCCGTAAGTATGGAGTGAATCTAACGGTGTACTCCTAGTAATTGATCTGGCCAAACATGTTTGCTAACCATTCTTACGTCAAAATTTTTCAAAGAAATGGAAAGCCATCAAGAAAACCTGTAATCGTTTATGTATATATATTGGTATTTCGCTATAACTATGTGTGTCTATATTGACAATGTAGACTTCGGAATCAGGTCTGCATAGTGACAGCCAATTTCATGCCACAAGAGATCTTCTGTTTCTATTCTATGTGCAGGGTCTATATAAATAGTCGTAATAAAATTTTGGACAACCCAAGAAATATGTCGTTATTTTTTAAGAATTTGCCTTATCTTAACCTGGAAATATTAGCAATATGTTTCTCAAGAGATAATTGAATAAATTAAACTAAATTTTGTACTTACGTCCATATTTTTTACATAGATGTATTCTCGTGTATACCCACCTATATTTGTATTGAAGCATATATATATATATATATATATATATATATATATATATACTTGGGTAGTAACCTTCCTTTCAAACATCTTTCAATTAATATGACCGAAAAGGCAGGTATAATCACTTTTTATTAGGTTTTTCCAGCATCCTAATTTGTCCCCTTTTTGTTAGAAATGAACAATATAAAACTTCTCCATAATTGTTATCGTTCCAAGAACTTTTGCCCACTTCGTGAGCCATTTTCACGTGGATATATGTCTCTATTGTTATTTTTCTCATGTTTTTATTGTAATGTAGTAATCTATTTTGTTTTGTTTTTGAGAAATGAAAATTCATTTCAAACTTTCACATGCATACCACGACTGATGAAATCGAGTGAACTCATTTTTATTGAAAGAAAAAAAAAACTTTTATTACACCATTTCTACTAGAAAATAATTTATAGTTGATTAAAATAGTGACATGTTTGATATATAGTGTCTCTCTAATTGCATGATGTTTTTAAGACAGAGATTTTCTAGAATTCTTGTGTGTCCAATATAGATAATTGATTTGAGACAAGAAACACAATCTTGTACAGGACATTGAAATTCATACACTATATGAATCATTTCAGACGAAGAAAATGTCAGAGTGGAACTTGCTCCGTATCAAAGAAACCCGAAGAGAATAGTGGTTTTATAAACGTAGCTTAGATGAGACACAAGGCTGACAGTATGAGGAACCCTGCGAGAACAATACTCACTATTCAGTCCCAGTTTAGCTTATGAGAGAAACAATATAGATAATTGATTTGGGACAAGAAACACAGTCTTGTACTGGACATTGAAATTCATGCACTATATTGGTCTTCCCTAGTTTTGATTTCATGGGGTTATTTTGATTAGTGACAAGATTTCGGTCTTCCATTTTCTGTAATATATTATAAATTTTACATGTTTTTGACGAATTACATTAAAACTATTGTGTTCAATAATTTTTTCGTATTCGTCCTACGTATAATAATTGTGTATCAGATGGCAATAAAATATGTTGATGTTTTGTTGTGTGCTATTTTTATTACTGAAGTCGTGTATTTATTGAAAGAATAATGTTATTTGTTTATCAATGGGGAAGTTGGGAAAATTATGTTTCACTTCACTCAAAAATATGTTTTTGTGAAAAGAAATTTTGGTGGGCTCTATTTAAGAAGATTGTTATCAGTGCTATTTTATATCTTTTCTGTTATAGTTTAGATGACAAGAGTTCGTACTAGTGTCTTTTTACGGGTAAGTGTTGATTTCTTTGTATTTGTTTTTACACTGTGATGCTGGACAACGTCATCAAAGATAAAGGAAAAATTTGAAGCAACTAAAATGGGTTCTACAGAAGGGTGCTTCGGATATCACGAATCGAGCATGTGAGCAATGATGAGGTTTTGGAAAGGATCGAAAGAAAAAGAAATTAATACTGAGCATCAGGAAGAATCATCTAAAGTTCCTATGACATGCAATGAGGAATAAGGGCTTGGAGAAACTGTTACTAACAGGCCAGATAGAGGGAAAAAGAGACAGAGGAAAGCAGAGGATAACATATTTGAAGGATCTGAGAAGGTAAATGACAGAACAGGTATTGCGTGGTTTAATAGGAGAAAGCGTGCTAAGAGTCACCAAGGATAGGGAGACGTGGACAGCCATGATCATCGTGCGTCCTGAGGGAACAAGGCACATTAAAGAAATAGTTTTGTTTTTTAGTTCTATATTAACACCATTGAAGGAGATTTTGCTATTGACCATGTTCTCATATATATATATATATATATATATATATATATATATATATGTATATATATATATATGTATATATGTATATATACATATACATATATATATACGTGTATATGTATATATATATATATATATATATATATATATATATATATATATATATATTAGGACCATGGATTAGTTTTAAAGCTTTCATTACACCCGGGCAACGTCGGGCTATACTGCTAGTGACATATACAACCGAACACCCTACAACTTACAGCTTATTCGCTATCATCAGAAGGTTGTACGTTGTATTGTGTGGACTAGTGGAAGAATAAATGTCTGGGTTTAATCACACATTTTGATGGAGAATTGTGTCCCTACAATACTTTTCCAACAAAGCCATCGTGATATGACGAATCTAAAGTCAGACATTTATCTTCAGGGCTGGAATATCATTACTTGCATCCGAAAAGAACTCAACTGCATCTCACGAAACCATCAGATATTGTAAGAGTAACGCCGCATATAGACATTTCTAGAAGACAGTTTAAACATCTGCACGTCTCTTAACGCATAGTCATTTATGTAAATGTTTTACTCTGGCAACAATTGTTTAATATTTATAGCAAGAAACGGCAGCGAAACGAAAACTCCAAGACTAAAATGAAAATACTCATGCATTATTAAACATTTTCATAATCTATACATTATCTTGTTTGATCATTTTCTTTTTCTGTTTTCATTTAACATTGCATTGTGGAGCACATTCTAGGACTAGTAATAATATTTAAATATGTACTATTAAGCGTAATAACTTCAGTTAGAAATTTGAGACGAAAGACCGAAAGATCAGTACTTGTGAAATAATGACAAACAACCCCTCGTATAATTTCAGTTTTTTATTTATTAATCTACATATTCGAGTATCTTTTATTTAGTAAGTTAAGAGCCATACGTGATATATGTTTGGGTGATCATGTCTCGAAAGAGACATGACTGACCGAACAGATTTTATCATAATAGATTGCCATTTCTTTCTACTGTAGACAGGTTCCCACCAAGGCTATAGAATACTATCTATCTTGCTATTTAACCCATAACTGGAGGAAGAAGAGAGAAATTAATGCTATTCTCAAGGGTATAAGCACGTAAGAGAATGCACCGAATTCAAATGGAATTCGAATTCAGCCCTCCAATTATCGTTCCGAGCCGATATCCACTGCATCACAAGGCACATCTTTTATTCAACATAATATAAGTAAACACATCTAACTACGAAATAGGTTGCCCACACAATGAATTTATATATATAAACGGAAATTTAGATGAAGTATTGCAACTATTTAAACTATTTACATCGTTCGGACTGTTGCCTTCATCTCCACTGTCTCATTTATGAGGTCTCCGTCCTTCTACGCTACAACCTTACACCGCGGACGAAAGAAAGTGTTCGGTTCGAAATTTTAACAAATATCACTTGAAGAAAGCCGGTGCGTACAATGACTGAAATGTCGTGAATGGGACAGTAAAAGTGGGGACAACATTTTGAACAATGTAAATACTATATATATATATATATATGTTATTATTATTATTTCTGTAATAATAGCATACTGCAAATCGATACCTATAAGGGTTTCGTGTTTAAAATACCATCATCGAGCAGTCAATTGTGGTTAATTTACTTGGTTATATTGATATATATTCTAGTCATCCGCAGACAGATCTGTTTCACAGCTAATCAGTACGGCTAGGCTCCGATTGCTTTTAACCCAGGATTGAAACCCGACCGAATTGGCGATAGTCGCCGATTCTACCTCTGAGATATGGGCGCCTGGTAGAAGGAGGCAGACTTTTAGCGTATGATTTATCATACACCAGTGGCCAGAGTGATCTAATTCATTACTGAATGAGCGATGCGTAGATGCTAGAGTAGCCACTGTTTTTCAAAGTCTACCATTCTTCCAGAGTTCTCAATCAGTGTGTGAGAGCGTAAATAGTCATCCACAAACAGATATGTTTTGTTGTATCACAGCTCATCAGTACGGTTTATTAATTATTATTTTAGAACATTTGCAACCTACAAACTACAAAATTGTTAATTTTCTTTCGACATTGAATGAACACTGTCTCATCAGGTAGTTAATAATGATATATATATATATATATATATATATATATATATATATATATATATATATGATGATGATGGATTCTCCCGTCGCGTTCAACGTATGAGGGTCCAACCTTTTTCCAGCAAGACAACCACACAGAGATTTGTTTATAGTGGTGAAGGCATTGTGTAGTACCATCCACACTTCTTGTAACTGCTGATAACAAACAATTGGTGCAGATGACTGCCACAAATCGCACGAACAGCAGACCTCAATTATTTAACCCATAATTGGAGGGAACGAACGGATTAATACCTTTCCCAAGGGTACTAGTGCGCAAGTGAATGCAGCGTGCTCGACTGAAATTGGAACTCGGCTCACCGATTTCCCCCTCCAAGCCGACATCCACCGCACCCCAACGCACATCCGTGAATGCTAACAGCACCTGGTATTCCCAAGTGGTCACCCACCTAAGTACTGACCAGGCTCAACTTCGGTGATCGAGCGGGAACCGGTGTATCCAACGTGACATGACCGTTATTTTAATATATATATATATATATATATATATATATATATAAAATAAATTTAATTAAACTAAAATAAAGAAGATCATAAAATGAAATTGAATGAAAAAGAATTTATGAACTCATAAACCAAATGTAACAATATTTTGCGAAAGAAGATTAGACATGTTGAAAGTTTTAACTGGAAATAAAAAGCATCAACGGTGTGAAGGGGACATT
Organism: Ascarosepion bandense; assembly: GCA_037127315.1. Classification (NCBI taxonomy): domain Eukaryota; kingdom Metazoa; phylum Mollusca; class Cephalopoda; order Sepiida; family Sepiidae; genus Ascarosepion; species Ascarosepion bandense. The sequence goes on along the minus strand of JBBBDQ010001018.1, from coordinate 630,556 downwards.
TTATTCCAAGATTAGTCCCTCACCCGGGAAGAAACGACGTAAGCAACAGGTGTGTGGACCGTTACCCTGTGACTTTGAGCAACAAAGAAAGTCTTAGCTTAGGAACATGAAATGTGAGGACACTCGACAACTGTGGACAACTCAAAAATGTCAAGCAGGAGATGCACAAACTGACGATCAATATTCTGGTTATATGCGAAACCAGATGGCCTAACAATAGTGACCTCAGTAGCGACGACCACATGATAATTTACGCAGGAGGCAAAAGCAACAATAAATGAGTCGGTTTAATACTGGACAAAGAAGTGAAGAAATGCGTTCTGGATACTGCTAGCTTTCAGAGAGAGAGAGAGAGAGAGAGAGAGAGAGAGAGAGAGAGAGAGAGAGAGTCCTCTTGGTTAAAATGAGAGGAAAACCCTTCAACATATCTATCATAGTAGCTTATGCACCAACGACGCAAAGCACGGAGGTAAAAATAGAATCATTCTACTCCATACTGGACAATGCCAAGGCTCAGTGCAAAAGCCAAGAAATCAAAACAATAATGAATGACAAGGTAGGTAAAGAGAGGATAAGGAGACATGACCGGCAACTTTATATTAGAAGTCCACAAAGAACGAGGAGGAAATTGTGTCCAATGGTGCACAGCAAATGACCAGATAATAACTAAACCTGGTTTCAAGAACACCCACAACGTCTATAGACATAGAAAAACTCAGAAGGCGACACGAAAAACAAATAGACGAGATAACCATAAACAGCAGATTCAGAAACGCAGTGGTGCAATGCAAAACTTATCCAGGCTCCGACTGTGGGAGCGACCATGTCCCAGTCAGTCAGTTAAGTGCCATGCGCGATACACGCTTGGGCGATCATGTCTCGGAAGAGACATGACTGACTGGGCAGAAGATTATCCCGCAGTAGGTTGCCATTGCTTTCTGCAGTAGACTGGTTGCCGACCAAGTCTATAGAACCCAATCTGTCCTATTATTTAACCCATAACTGGAGGGAAGAGACGGATTAATACCTTTCCCAAGGATATTTGCGCGTAAGTGAATGCAAGGAATTCAACTGGAATTCGAACTCAGTTCCCCGATTTCTCGTTCCGAGCCGATATCTACTGCGCCACAAAATGTCCCAGTCATCTGAAAACTATGGGTGAAACTCCGAAGAATGAAGAAACCTAGCACAGCACCAAGACCGAAATACATCACGCTCGTGAACGACCTCAACCAGCAGAAAGAATACACTAATAGCACGAAAAACAAATACAAAGAACAAATTGGACAAGGGCATTCAAAATGGAACTCATTAAAGGAAGCAATAAAGATATCAGTAAACAACGTTGCCTTAAAGAAAATCAGACGCAGAAGAAGAAACAAGTGGATGACTGAAGAGATTCTTGACATGATGCAAAGGAGACGGCAAATGATGCCAAGACATGGAAAAGAATACAGGAAACTGCACAATGAAATAATAAACAAATGCAAACAGGCAAAAGAGGAATGGCTCAACGAAAACTGCGCGGAGGTAGAGAGATCGAGCAGAACTAATAAAGCAGACATGCATAAAGAGATAAGAAAAGTGACAGGACAAAAAATCTGCTCCTCAACATTGGAGAAAAGAGAAAAAATATTGGAGAAAGAGGAAATAACTCAGCGATGGGAAGAATATATAAAAGATCTGTTCCACGACAAGACAGAGCAACCGATAGTAGACAGAGATAAGGACGAACCAGAAATATTAAAATGCGAAGTGAAAACTGCAACGTCCAAACTGAATAGAAACAAAGCAGCTGGTATAGACGGCATTGTAATAGATCTGCTGATAGCCCTAGAAGAATTCGGCATAGAGAAAATTACAGAAATAATAAACGAATTTTATAATAGTGCTATAATACCAGAGGACCTATACAGGTTTATATATATAGCACTGCCTAAGAAGCCAGGTGCAAACGAGTGCGAACACCGAAGTTTCAGCCTAATGAGTCATGGTACAAAACTGATCATCTGAATTCTGATGAATAGTGCAAGAAGCAAAATAATGTCCAGAGATAGGACAAGAACAGTGCTGATTCGTCAACGTCACTGGAACAAGGAAAGCCATATTTATGATAAGGATGCTCTCTGAAAGCGCAATACAAATGAAGAAATACTTTTACCTGTGTTTTATCGATTATGCGAAGGCTTTCGACAAAATACACCACAAAGAATTGATGGAAATGTTCAGCATCCTCGACATATTTGGGAAATACATTAGGGTAATTAAGAATCTCTAGTGACAGCAAACTGCTTGCATACGGACAGGTAACGAATTCAACAGATATACAAAGATAGAAAAGGGAGTAAAAAAAGAATGTTTCTTTTCACCGGATCTATTTAACGTGTATGCGAGATTATCTATATTATGCCAGGATTTGTCATCGGAGACCACAGTTTGAACAACATAAGATACGCAGACGATACAGTGATGATTGCAGACACGGAAAGGAAACTACAAGACCTTCCCCAGAAAGTAGCTGAAGAGAATGACAAAAAAGACTACAAATAAACTGCAATAAAACCTAACGTATGGTCACCAGCAAAAAGAGCAACCCAAAATAACAAATTCAGGTGGGGGATATTAAAATCTAGCAGGTGCAAAAACTTAAATACCTTGGAAGTGTTCTAATAGAAGACGGAAAGTGCTAAACACAGAGATCCGAAGACGAATTAGCATGGCAAAGGACGCGTTCCAGAAGCTGTGTTAAGTAGTAAGCACAGGAAACTTTTACAAGAAACAAATAAGAGATTACTAGATTGCTATGTGATATCAGTTTGAAGAATCTGATACTAACAGGCCAGATAGAGGGAATACGAGACAGAGCAAAGCAGCGGATAACATATTTGAAGAGCCTGAGCAGGTGGATGACAGAACGGAGGCTGCGAGATTTTACAAGAGAAAGCCACCAGGGATAGGAAGACGTGGAAGACCATGATCGCCTACGTCCTGAAAAGACAAGGCACAGAGAAGCAGAAGTGTTGGAAAAATATTATAGCAAACAATTTATGTCTTCGGCTATATCGTGTTGAATACACCGGTTCTTGTACGTTCACCGAAGTTGAGCAACATCGAGCCTGGTCAGTACTTAGATGGGTGACCATTTAGAAATACCAGGTGCTGTCAACGTAGAGACCAAGAATGGTCAACCAGTCCTCCAGATTTTGTAGTTGGGCGCAGAGCTAACAACCCTGCCCCATAAAAACAGTATGTTACAGAAACAGTAACAAAAAGTCGCTGCCCTACACGCCACTGGGTGTAACGGATGAGATGATGATGATACAATTTATAGCGCTTGCTCGCCCCATATAAAACATAATATTAACTCTATCTATATACATTCTAAATCTAATCAACCTCCAACTAATATTAAACACATATCACATTCAGTTGAACACAAAATAAAAACAATTCTTCAACTGAAGACATTATCAATAAACACTTTCATTACTACAATACACTCCAAAAAACAGCGGCTATGACTGCAATGACATTAAATATCATAAGCAATTTAATCATAATACCAAGCATAATCGAAATAAAAAATAATTTGCTATGCGCCACTATTTAACCAGATAGTTAGTACCAAGTTAAGCAATAAATTCCTTAAGTTCAGAAACACTTCTTAAATAATAACCCCAAAGCAAAAGTTTCAATAGAAATACACAGAAACTTATTTATAGTAGTACTGATAATCTTCATATGATAATAAAAAATACAATAATAAAAACCTAAAACAATATAATAATATTAATCAAAATCAACTTATAACTAATGATAATAAAACTAATTCTTGCAATTGTCATAACGCTAACGCATGTCCTCTGCAAAATAAATGCCTTGCAACTTCCATAATATACCTAACTACCATCTCCACTACTGGAAATCCTAATTTTACCAAACAATATATAAGATGTACTAAGAATCGATTTACGACACGTTTTTATCAGCACAACCTATCTTTAAATAATAAAATATATAGTAATTCTACCCTCTCTCTAAATACTACTTGCAATTGACAGATGCTAATAAATCTCATACAGTAAAATGGAAAATATTAACAAAAGCTAAAACATGTAAATCGTTACATGAAGTATGATTCCTTTGCTTACAAGGAAAATCCATATAATTAGGTTCCCAAAGGCAAGCTTGTTGAACCAACGTAGTCAGATCACTAGTTTTTGCTAACATAGAATTTTTCATACTTTTAAATATCACTAACATTATATCAATAGATTTATTTTTTGCTTATATTTATAAAATATAACCTTTTCTATCGTAAAATTTAACATATTTAACTGGTATTCTACTATCTTTTATCTAGTACTTATGTTTCTAAAACTTCAATTAAATTCTTTTTCATCTATATATTTTTTTGTATATAAACGAAACCCTTTAAGGAATTTTTTTTATATTATTATTATCCTTTAGGTTTCAATTTTTTTCAACATTTCGCTTTTTACTGTTTATGCTACTGTCTTATTTCCGGATGAAACTTTTGACATGTCTAATCTTTGGCATAGCATTGTTACATTTTGTGTATGAGTTCAGAAATTCTTTTAAAATATAATATAACCACTCACTTCACTTTATTCACCTCATTTGATGATCTTCTATATTTTATTCTAATTTTATTTTATTTTTCAAAATCCTCATATGTATATATAACCAAGTAAAATAGAATTTCACTGCTTGATGCAGGTGTATTAAACACAGAAACTTTAAAGCTATCAAGTTGCAGTAGACTATTTTACAATAATAATAATAGAAATACAATATATCGAAGCTCTACTTTCGTACTGAGCACATTTAACGTATTAACAACACACACACACACACACACACACACACACACACACACACACACAAACACACACATATATATATATCATCATTTATCTATCACACCCAATGGTGCATAGGGCAGCAACTTTTCGTTTCTGTTTGTGAAACAAACTGTTTTTTACGAGGCAGGGTTGTTAGCCCTACAACCAACCCCCAAACCTGGAGGACCGGTGGATCATCTTTGGTCCTTACATTTACAGCACCTGGTATTCCCAAATGGTCACCCATTTAAGTACTGACCAGGCTCGATGCTGCTTAACTTCGGTGATATACAATATATATATATATATATATATATATATATATATATTGTAACAAAGTCGTAGAACACGTAGGTTTTTTCATCTACTGTTCACGCATTCACTTTTATAAAGAGTGCTCGATACAACGTAGGGCATTATATTGTAATGGTTGTTACAATGATTTATAAATTCATAGTATCACTACACAAACATTTTCGCGTTTCGAAGCTACTACGTGCGTTTCAAATCGGATGATACGTTGAAATGAAAATTAAATGGTGAAAACGGTTAAACAAAAAATGTCTACCCTTCCTAAAAAAACATAAATTCTAATATAAGAATTACCTAGACAAAATAAATAAGGAACCAGTCTTAAACTAAGCTACCCCTCCTAACCCAAGTCCACATTCACTCAAACATCATATCACCATAAATAAACCGTCTTTAACATTTAATTTTCATTTCAACTTATCACCCACTGAGAAGCGCGCATAGCAGCTTCGAAATGCGAAAATTTTTGTGTGGTGATACTATGTATTTATAAACTATTGTAACTACCATTAATATATATATATATATATATATATATTATAAATTATATTTTAGAGCATGTACATAATTTTTCTATATATAATCGCTACGAAGGTACATCCGTTTCAAAATTGAAGCCTCAATGCATCATCAGGCGATGTTTAAAGTACTGGAGATCCTTTTCTTTTATATTTATTTAGTTTTGTTAAAGGTGTTGGCTGGGGTTTAGTGATAGGCTGATATTTCGTTGACCGTTGAAATCTTTTGGGGGGAGAGTGTTTAGTTAGAGGTGTTGGCGGGGTTAGCGAGAGAGGGCAATAAGTCTATGAGCGTTGGAATTTATTTTTATTTTTTACCTTTATTTAAGCAGAGTCTTTAAAATCAATGTAAGTTTGCATGTTTAATCTTAACGTTGGATTTATGGAATATGTTTTTTTTTATTAAATTTAAAATTTTTGATTTTTAATTAGATCATTGTTTGTAAACCGTTTTCTCATTTTTTTTTTTATAAGCGTTTTACCCCGAGCAAGGCATGTCACTGCCACTACTGCGCAGGGGGCTACATAGAGTGGAGAAAGGATGATTAAATATAGGAAATGTCAGAGGTTGGGTGATAGGCGGGTAGGGATGCCGAGAATGCTTAAATATAGGAAATGTCAGAGGGTGGGTGATAGGCGGGTGAGGATACCGAGAATGAGGGTTGGGTAAATGAGAGTGTTCTGAGAATAATTGGGAGTTAGTGTGATAGGAGGTGTCTATTGACCCTACATTTAAACACCTGGAGATTGTAGCTGTCGGGAAAGCAGACTTGTGAAAGGGAATTCCACAGGCGGGAAGCGCGAGAAAAGAAGCTGTTGGAGTAGAATTTACGGTTACATCTTATTTGTTTAACTGTAAAAGGGTGGGACCTAGTTGCTAATCTAGTATCTCGTGTAAATTCGGGCTTAGGCGGCACCAGTGATCTTAGCTCATCGGGGCAGAAGCCATGAAAGTACTTGTAGAAGAGGCACAGGGAAGCCACATCACGCCGGTGAGAGAGTGGTTGCAGCCGGTCTGCCAAGTCAGTATCAACCACGTTACAGATCCTCCTTTGTATTTTGTCAAGAATCCCAAGATTGGCACCCGACCAGATATGGCAGCAATATTCAATACACGGGCGGATGGTAGGTTTGTATATGTGCAGAATAGATTCAGGTGGGAAAAACTTCCGGGCCCTGCACAGAGAGCCGACTTTCATAGCAGCAGATTTGGCAATGGATTCGATATAGTCATATAGTCCGCCAAAAGTGTAAGGCCAAGCAGGCGTAGTATTTTACTCTCTGGGAGGCTAACCTGTCCCATGCTAATGGGAGGTAGATGCGATTGTCTATGGTGGTTAGTTGATAACAGCTTCATTTTAGAGGCATTGAAATTTACTAGCCATTTCCTACCCCAGCCACTACGGATTGGAGGTCCTTTTCAAGTACGGCAGCGAGGTTCACTTTGTCGTCCACACCTGGTTTTTGATCGATGCGAGAGTAGATTGTTGTGTCCTCGGCATATATGCCAACTTGGGATATAATGGCGTCGGGGCGATCATTAATGTAGATCAGAAAGAGCGTGGGACCTAGGATAGAACCTTGAGGGACGCCCGCGTTCGTATGGTAGTTTTGGGAGGCATGCCCATTTAATACCACCTTCAATGTGCGGTTAGAGAGGAATAACTGGATGAGGTGAAAAAGATGTCCAGTTATCCCGTAGCTCCGCAGTTTGCACAAGAGGCCAGCATGCTAGACCCTGTCGAACGCTTTGGAGATATCCAAGGCAACGGTTCGGGCTTCGCCATTCTTGTCAAGTGCCCGGTATATGTACTCGGTAAAGGTCGTTAGCATATCAGCAGTAGACCTGGTGAAGCGAAACCTGTACTGTTTGTCAGAGAGAAGCTTGTTGGCCGTGAGATGCTGAATCACCTCGGCGTTGATAATGGCTTCGAAAACTTTGCCAAAGATCGGAAGGAGACTAATAGGATGGTAATTTGCGGGGTCTGAGGGTTCGCCAGAATTCTTAAATATAGGAACTACACAGGAGGACTTCCAACAGGCAGGAAAACAGGAAGCAGATAGGCAGAGGTCATAGAGTTTAGAGAGGACATAGGAAAGTTCTGCGGCACATTTCTTCAGTACTATGACTGGGATTCCGTCACCGCCGCTCGCTTTGTGTGGGTCAAGTTGTGCAATTATCTTGGCAACCAGCGAGGGTTTAATGTGGATGCTATTTAGTTGAGCCTTAGTTCTGGGTGGGAAGTCGGGTGTAGGTATTCCTAACGAGTCCAGTGTCGAATTGGTGGAGAATCTACGGGCAAAGCATTCAGCCTTGTCCGCTGGGTAGGTGAAAACTTCAAACTCAAAACTTAATTAGTGGGGGTATTGATGTCTTGTTCTTGTTGAGCACGCTTTTGTAGAGACGCCAGTAATCTTTGGAGCCAAACTTAGAGGATGATATGCGTTGCCTCATTCTAGTAGCAAACGCCCTCTTAGCTTCGTTCTTAGCTTAGCTTTTTTACACTTGTTCTGTGCTGAGGCGAAAAGACGCCTGTTTTGGTTCGACGAGCAGCTTCGATAGAGCCGGACGAAATGGTTCCGGTGGGCAATGGCGGCCGAGCAAGCGGGTGAGAACCAGGGGGAGGAATTTGATTTTAGTTGGAATTTCCAGGCTGGGATAAAAGCATCAATGCCAGCCTTAACCCAAGAGGAGACCTCGGAGGCACAGTCTTCGACAGGAAGATGGAAGACGTTGTTCCAGGGGACGTCGCAGAGGAAGTCTCGGAACGAGTCCCAGCCTGCTCTCTGGTAGCAGTATGATATTCTGCTGGTCTGGTTTTCTTGGGTAGAGTTAGCGCGGATGGAGATGTTGACGGAGTCTACGGCGTGGTCAGAGTTCCGAGGGGGCAGAGTTGCCTGGTAGTGCAGGAGTCTGGGATGGAGGTAAAGCAAAGGTCGAGTAAAGAGTCCCTTCTGTTAGGGTTATTAGAGAAACGCGTGGGGAAGTCCACCACTTGCGTTAGAGCTTGGATTATTCAAAAATACATGGTGTGTATCCCAGCAAGGTCGGTGGCTGAGTTTTCAAACCACTTGGTGTGGTGGGCGTTAAAATCTCCAAACACAAATATATGGGCAGATGGGTGAGAAGAAATGGCCCTGTCGATATTAGTAGAGATTCTATCAAGTACCGTACAGTCAGAGGAGGAGGGGGAGCGGTAGAGGAAGAAGAGATAGCTAACCGAGCATAGAAGTGAGAGACGGAAGCATATGAAGGAATGATCCAGGGATTCAAGAGATGTGACCCTGGCTAGGGGAAGTTGTTCGCTGATATATACACCAAGCCCATGCATATGGATATTGGAGTCCTTCCTGAAGAGAGGAAGGTAACCAGGAACGAACAGCTCCGAAGAGGGGATAGAAGGGTCAAGGTTAGTCTCACATATAGCTAAGATATCGGGTGAGTTAGTTAGAAGGAATGATTCTACACTATTAAAGTTACTGCGAATACCTCGTATGTTTGTGAAGGAAACGCAGATATGTTTGGGCGATTTATGACTAGCTGGTTTAGTCTTGCTGTTTTGTTTGTTAATTTCATGCTGGTTATAGTTGTGGATAGAGAGAGGTCTAGAGGAGGGTCAGATGATCGTTAATTGCAGCAGGTGAAGGATGGTGAATGGCGCCGCCTGCAGCATAATGTGGCCTCGGGGTTGTCCATCGGAAATTCATGCAGGGACGCCCGTCCATGCACGAAATGGCACTACAGGAACCCCGATATTATTCAACTGTTGAACAGAGCAGCCTCTCAAGACTCTACGCAAGAGTTCGGTCTCCTAATTACCAGTCGGAAGCATCAACCAGGAAACTGCCAACCCGGTACCCTCAGAATGAAGAAACGTTGCCGCCATACTCACCAACTGCAAAAAGCTTCCAGCCGAACCGACATCAAGACCTAAAAAGAGAGATGAACCGGGAACCCCTTCCTAAACAAGAAACAAGGCAATCACCTCTACTCCTGTCCAAAAGAAGGGGATGGAGTATGAAACCGGGCGATAGTAGGTACTATCTACTCAAATAAAAAAAAAATAAATGTGAGACTGAAGTTTACTAAGTTTTAACTTAGTATAAGTTAAAACTAAATTTGATAATTAAAAACAATTTACACAATCATAGTCGCAGTGCATTACAAGAGCGACTAGTAGAGAACTTAGGTTAGTAACAAAACAAGAACAAAAATTATACAAAAAAAGATAAGAACCAAAGGAATAAAAAAAAAATTAAAAAAATACAGCAAAATAAGATCAGACTGGTTAAAACTTACCAGTTGCAGGCTGACTGACAGAAAAAAGTTAAGAAAATTTCAAAAATTATCTTCATTTTGTTTTCCCCATTCAGTTCTGGAAAGTTTAAGCTGCCCCTAAGTAAGCAGTCACAGGCAGTAGTGTGAGGGTAGAATACATTGAAGTGGGAGGGGGGGGGGACACCTCAAAGCCATGTGTCCAGTTAGCAAGGGAGAAAGAGGAAGAGAGAACAAAAAAACAAAAAAAACAAACATGGCCGGTCTTTACTCAGAATTCTTACATATAACCGAAACCCTATATACCAAAACTAAATTTGATAATTAAAAACAATTTACACAATCATTACAAGTCGCAGTGCATTACAAGAGCGACGAGTAGAGTTAAATTTTAAATTTTAAATTTCTATTCTCATATCTAGTCAGTATATGATTCATCTTACTATGGTTATGGTTATTAATCTTACCCTAATTATCTTTATGGTTATTAAGCTTACTTTAATTATGGTTATGGTTATTAAACTTGCTCTAATTATGGATAATAACCTTACTAATTATGGTTATTAACCTTACTTTATAATTAATATTAATCAATACCAATTATTAATAAAGTAAGCTTTATTAGTCAATACTAATGATGGTTATACACCTTATTTTAATTTTAAAATTCTCTTCTCATATCTAGTCAATATAAGATTTATCTTATTATGGTTATGGTTATGGTTATTAACCTTATTCTAATTATGGTTATGGTTATTAACCGTACTCCAATTATGGTTATGGTTATTAACCTTATTCTAATTATAGCTATGATTATTGACCTTACTCTAATTATGGTTATTAACCTTACTAATTATGGTTATTAACTTTACTTTATAATTAATAGTAATTAATACCAATTATGGTTATTAACCCTACTTTATGAGCCAATACTAATTATGGTTATACATCTTATTTTATAGTTAACATTAAACGTTATAGAATTTATATATATATATATATATATATATATATATATATATATATATATAAATTCTATAAGGTTTAATATTAACTATAATATAATATTTATATATAAATATATATATATATATATATATAACATATAACTGTCTATATATATATATATATATATAACATATATCTGTCTATATATATATATATATATATATATATGGGGTTTTATTATTGTCTCTTGTAGTATTTCTTTAGCATGATTGTAATGTTAGCTCTCTGATGTGCTTGCAGTTTACTGTGGTTTCATGCCTCTGGTTTGAAAGCTTGTTACTCTTCATATATTTAAGGATCTCAATTTTTTCTTGAAGACAGAGGAAACATGGTTCCTTCATAGATTTAGCTGTTCTTGTTTGTTTAAGGAATTTCCATTTAACTTTAGGCGTTTTATTTTCGTCTTTTAACTTCCAAAATATTTGGAGAGAGATGTCATGTTATGTTTTTCTTTGTGATTCAAGGATGAGAGGTGATTGTAAAATCGCTTTTTAAATGCGTTCATGGTATTTCCGATATATATTTTTTCATCCTTAGGATTATCCATGGATGAGATCGAACACATATATATCAGGGATTTCGTTAGTTCGCTAACCCCCACCAACACCTCTAACTAAACACTCTCCCCACAAAAATTTCAACTGTCAACGAAATATCACCCTATCACTAAACCCCAGCCAACACCTTAAACAAAACTAAATAAATATAAAAGAAAAGGATCTCCATTACTTTAATCATCGCCTGATGATGCATTCAGGCTTCAATGCTGAAACGGATGTACCTTCGTAGCGATTATATATAGAAAAATTATGTACATGTTCTAAAATATAATCTACAATAAATACTCACAGATCTATATATTATATATCGAGCACAGTTTTAAATTAATGTTTTGGACGTTGTAAGAATTCTTCGTTCTGTATTCACTTGGATATATATATATATATATATATATATATATATATATATATATATATAAAGAATCCACTTTGTCGCAAATCTCTCACTCTTATTTAGTTTGTCGCCATATATGCAAATCCCTGTCAAGACTCAAATGTCATGTTAGTTATAAAGACTTGATATAATTTAGTAGATACGCTAAATTAGACAGTAGAACCTTACCATAAATATCTATTAGGGTCATACAACCAGGGAAGAAAACGTTATAACTTTTCCCTGTTGCGTGAGCGATCTTAAAAAACGGTAAATATACAGTAAAATCAGTTATTGCAAATCTCCTGAAGACACCACATCGTAGAAACCTAGGTCGCGTAATAACTCGTTTATAGATAGATAGATAGATAGATTTGTGTATTTTTATTTGTTTATGTAGTTTTAAAATACTACTCTAAAATGTCTCCCACTGGTTAATATAACACGACTTTCATGAATTTCCAATGCAAAATGACATTACAGTCCATGTCCAATAATGTCCCATGAATCCTAAGTTAAAAAGATTTCATTTTTTGCCTGACCAATCGCAGTCCCGCGAGTATAATTCAAGACGATTTCTCGCTTTTTACTTTCTTTCGTATGAGTTTCCAACGCTTGGTCTCTAAACTAATTCCAGAACAATATATCACGTTTTTTGACTTCATAAGACTTACTTTAGGAGGCATCGCAGCAGTCATTTTATAGCTGCATTTATCAGAGTTATTTTTATTTGATTTGTCGTTATTTTATCTATTTCTTGATCTTTCGTCTCTGCTTTTCTATTACCAGGTCCAACTTAGCACGTGCTATGCGTGATAAATTTGGATGTACTCCGATTTTTCTCTGTCATATCAAACTCTATTTGCCATCGCCCATACACGATCAGAGTTGAATGTGCTGGTATTTTCTATTTTCTCCAACTTTTATTTTTTTGAGAACTTATTTGGATTTGTTCTGGAAATGTAGTGCTTTCGGCACAAGACAAACTAGTTATATTGAAAGTCAATGTTCGACAATTATCGTTGAATTGTAATTGTTATTAAAAAGGAAAAACAGTCCATCCATTTATTACTAAATTAACAAAAAAAAAAAATCAAAAAGAGGGTTTATTAGAAATTATCGCAGCAATATAAATATTTGGATGCATTGTACTCAAATACAGGCAAAGATAGCTTTTTTGTCAAAAACTCATTAGTGCTCGAATATAATATCAATCAAAATTAATTTCTAAATCAGCCATTGATGCAGGGGTTTGGATGAAGGCAAACAATAGCAAACAACTTTATGAAAAATAATCGATAGTCGCAGATTTTAAATAAATACATTTAAATATTAAATAAATATATTTTAATTAGTTACAATATAAAACATCGAATAGAGCTATAGCGTTTGACACTGTCTTATCTTGCGCCCACATCTCGTTGAAACACCGGTTCCCGAAAGAACACCGAAGTTAAACAACGTCGAGCCTGGTCAGTCACTCGATGCGTGACTGCTTTGGAATATCAGGCGCTGTAAACTTGGATGTACGGGTGATGTTATGGATAATGGGTCGGATTTGTTAATAGTAGTGCCGGGTTCCAATTCCGATTGGGTTAGTTTTATTCACTTACATGGAAATAGCATTGGGAAAGGCATGGGTCTAACTATTCTCACATTTAGCTACAAGTGCATTAGCAAGAGTTAATCATTAAAACCATTATTGCCTAACAAATATTCTTACAGTTTTTAAGTTTGAGTTTTGTTTAACGGCATATCAAACACTGTGGCTTATTTAATGTCAAAAAGCTGGGAGTTTAAGTTATTTTAAATGTCCGGTTATAGTGATAGGTTGATTTAGTCAGATTTGAATGAAAACTTTTTTGTTTTTATTCTTTTTTATTTTAGAAAACTGAAAATGTTTTCTAGATTTGTATTCAAGCATGTTTTGCTGAGAATAATTTATTTTCTTTCAAAAATGTGTTATGGTAATACTTTTACTTAAAAAATGTACGTTTTTCTAGAAAAGTTTATTTTAATGCATATATTTCTATAAAAGTGTATTTTCATGTTTTCATAGTGTTTTGAACCCAGTTTGGAGAGGTAACTATTTGCTCATAGCTGGGACCCCTAAAACGTGCTACCACACCGGGCCAGGGTAGACCTAAGAACAGCAGCAAATAAGAGGTGGTTCCATGCTCCTCACAACCGCCCAATTAGGGGCCTTCCTGCCCAATGCCATTTACCGTAATGCACAGGACCTCTTACAATCTAAGAAATATTTTCTGAATTTAAATATCCTGCAAAACACTAAAAAAAAAACAACCAATTAATCAATGGACACCGTCATTAGTAAGAAGTCGGGGGTCAAATTAAGATTGACAAGAAAGGACTACAAATAAATTCCAAGAAAACCGTATCAGTAAAAAGAGAAGCCCAATATGCCAAATACAGGTCGGGGATACTAGAATCAAGTAGGTACAAAGATTTAAATACCTGTGAAGTGTTCTAACAGAGGACGGAAAGTGCAACACAGAGGTCCGAAGGCGAATTGGCATGGCAAAGGAGGCATTCCAGAAGTTGAGTAAAGTATTAAGAAACAGGACAATTTCGCTAGAAACAAAGAAGAGAGTACTGGATTGCTATGTGTTGTCAGTTCTTCAATATGGCAGTGAATGCTCGACAATATAATCAAAGATGAAGGAAAAACTTGAAGCAACTGAAATGTGTTTCTACAGAAAGATGCTGCAAATATCATGGATCGAGCATGTGAGCAATGATGAGGTTTTTGAAATGATGGAAACGAAAAGGAAATTAATATTGAGCATCAGGAAGAGACAGCTGAAGTTCATAGGACATGCAATGAAAAAGGATGGAAGGCAAAAGGAGACAGGGAAAGCAACGGATAACATATTTGAAGGACCTAATCAGGTGGATGATTTAACGAGGGTTGCATGGTGTAACAGGAGAAGGCGTGCTAAGAGCCACCAGGGATAGGGAGACGTGGGAAGCCATGATCGCCTACGTCCTGAAGAGACAGGGCACATAGAAGAAGAAGAAGAAGAAGAAGAAGAAGAAGAAGAAGAAGAAGAAGAAGAAACTATTTATATACGCTGATCAGCTCAGAGACGTTATAAGACGAACAGCTTCCACGGAGAGCTACAGAGCATCATCAAAACTATCATCCACGTAATCTCATTTTTTTTTATTATAACGAATAGTTAGATTCACCTAACGTCCGATTCCCCTCTCTTTTGAGCTTTTGAACAAGAGTAGATATTTATCACTTGTTTCTTGATTAGTATTAGGGTTTCAGTTTCTTTCTAAAGGCTATTACCGTTCTCTCAAATACTTGAGAAATGTTTTGACAGAGGACGGGAAGTGCGACACTGCGATCCGATGGCGGATTGGCATAGCCAAAGACGCATTTGAAGAGCTTAATAAATATTGAAAGTCTGGAAGATTTCGTTGGAAACAAAGAAAAGAGTACAGGTCTGTTATGGGATATCTATCCTGCTGTATGGTAACGAATGCTGGACAACATCTTCAAAGATGAAGGAGAAACTCGAAGCAACAGAATTATGGTTCTATAAAAGGGTGCTGAGGATAATATAGACCCAACATGTGAGAAACGACAAGGTTTCGGAGAGGATGCAAACAGAAAGGAAACTCATAATTAACATCAGGAAGAGACAGCTGAAGTTTTTGAGAGGACGAGAAAGCAGGGCTTAGAGAATCTAATACTCACGGAGCAGATAGATGAAAAAGAGACAGTGGAAAGCAACACGATAGATACTTGATGGTCTCAAGCAAGTAGATGGAGGAGATACAAAGAAATGCCAAAAGAAAAAGTGTTAAGAGCAAAAAAAAAATGGAAGTAAGTAGAGGTCCATGCCTACGTCTTGAAAGACGAAAAAAGAAGACTTCTAACGCTGGTTCTTTCCTAAGTGAACATAACTCTACACAAAAACCCTCTATCTTAAATGGCGTTTGGTCCTTGTATTTATGAACATTAGTAAAAAACAAATGGTGTCTCTCGCTAAAGGCTAAGAGTAACTGAGGGTTAATTTTTGTATAGATCTTGTTTAACATGAGGTTTCGCTGAAATGACAATTATTATTTCTGTTTTTTTTTTTGTTTTTTTTTTTTAGTTTTATCTTCCTTGAGATATTTTGACAATGCTCCATACAACCAAAATTAAGTGAAGTTATGTGGCGTGATATGACACAAGGTTGGTTGGAAGTGAGGATCCCAAGCACGTGCAGTTGGGCTAAAGCCCAGTATTGCCCAATATTGCCCTGTCTCTGCAAGCAATATCGCACTGACATCGACATTCAACCAAACTTCTCTCTTTAGTGCAATGGGAGAGGTACTGGTGCAGGGTTGGAATCATCAAGAACAAGCATTCCTCAATTATTTGCTTTGTCTGAAGATAGAAACACAATCGAGAGATCTCATGTAATCAAAGAAAATGCGAAGAATCTGAGCATTTATGCAAATCGGAGCAGAAAATTTATAGGAGAGAGTTTTTACAGACATAAGAATATTCATCCTTAGCCATCTTAATTTTTACCTCTAGATCGATTTCCTATTTAGAAATTGATACTAGTCGTGATATTTTTCTACACATCGTGTTTAGCATGTTTCTCTCCTAAGGAATTTAAATATGTTTGTGTTCTTCACCCACTGTATTAACCACACTTCATCATCTCCGTATGGTTAGAATGTTTGCTTTCTGATCATGAGACCCAAGCTCGAATCTCACCATGTCAGGCAGGTGACTTCTTGATGTGAGCTATCGGGAGGAGACAATCGAAGCGTGCGGAACTTTTGGAAAGTACCTGACAACCATACCAGGAATTGACAAAAATCTTGTGGGTGAAATTATATAGACGGAACCCTTTCTAAGTCGCTGATGCCTGTGCTAGCACGAAATCACAAGACATAATGATCGAAGGTTTGAGCGGGCTGTCTTTAAGACGTTTGATCACGCTCGATTACACTCACTCTTCCAGAAATTGCTACTAAACCCGCTCAGCATAGTAGCAGTATCAGCCACAGGTGGGCACTGTGAGTGATGAAGAAACACAAAATGAGCCTGAACAGGCATCTGTAACGGGAATTAGCGGATTATCCGAGAATGCCAGTCTACTAGAGTCTATAGGAGTAGCTGCATCATTTTTTATCGTACCCGTAGAATTTAGTAGGGTTGATGGTGAAAATAATGGTTTTCTTATAAGGAAACAGTTGGCATTCTTTGACCGAAAAGTATGCGTTACTATTAGTTTAAATTTATAAAATCTTTCTCTTAAAACAGTTTTTCGATAAATGTACTTCTCAGTTTCACTGTTATCGCTTATTGTATTACTAAAGAGAGTTTCTTTCCTATCCTGTTGCTTAATGTAGTGTGGACGGTCAACATCTTGATTATGTCATCCTTGAATTTAAAAGAAAATCACTCTGAATGCAAAACTTATTAATACATACCCGCCAAAATTAGGTATATATTCGGTAATAATTATTTCTCAAAAAGAGACAGCTGAATTTTTGTGATTAGCAAAAGGTTTGATATTCATTGGCTGAAAAAACAGTACTGTTTTCAGTCGAACTTTATAAAATTATTCTCTTTACACACTTTTTTTTTTTAGGAAAACAGGTTTCCTTAGTCCAGTAGCTGTTTTCGATGACCATTCCATTCGAACCTTTTATTTGGTGTGGTATGTAAAGATAACATCTTGATTTTTCCATTTACATCTTCCCAGATTCCATGTTCTATCCATTTTACTTGTTGCTGTTGTTGCTGGCCTTCAAGTGGTGTAGTTTCTGTTATTTTGTACATTTTTTGTCATGCTGCACCGCTAGTTCACGGTGTTCGAAGCAAGATAATCTTTAATAAGACCTTCAACTCTTTTCTCGTCCAGAGAGTTTTGCCAACATTTTTTAAAATTTTATATAGTCTCTTTTTTATGGAAACAATTCTCAAACAAAACACTGGGACTACGGTGTCTGATCTAAGGTGCTGAATAAACGATGTTTTATCAAACAAACAACATATACTAATTACTTTTTCTGCTAACCTCTACGGGGCTTATTCTCAAACTTCTTAGGCGACTATTAAACTTCAGAATCCGGAACAAATTCGGGGCGACGAATAAACTTTTCAAATTACAAAATACTTTTTCCGACTTTTCAACCCGACTTCTTCCCAAAAATCAGTTTCATTTCATAAGCCTCTTTTTCAACTTCTTCCTCTCTTCGTCGTCACCGTCAGCAACAAGAAATACCTTCGTCTAAAACAATAGGACCAGACCCAAATGTAAATAAAATATAAAATATATTTTATTTTCCTTTTTCATACAGACATCTTCGGTGACATGTCATGGGTTATGAGATAGTTCATTCAGAGCTGTCAGCCACCCCCCCTCGGGGTGACCCAGATTTTACTCAACCGTCCGCTTTGATGGTTGTCTCCAGACTCTTCAAATCAAAATCAAAATTACTACTGAAGATTTTCTGTCAGTTTGACGTCACTTCTGCGCCAGTGACAGCTATCTTCCGGTACAAACTTAAATGTGGGACAGGAAACTCTGACCTCGCTAGACAGCATAAAAATCTAAATAAGAGAATTTGTTTCTTTTTTTCCCCACCTAGCTGACCTTTTTCAACAAAATACATTTTACTCAAATCTCAAAATATGTCACCAAGCACAAATACATTTCATTGTCAAAAATTTCGTCACCTAACTCAGGCATAGTAACAAACCAGGTTAGAAGACTATTTACATAAAACAAATATGATTCACTTTTTCTTTTTAACTTCCACTGAGTAGGTTGCTTGTTTTCTCATACTGAGACGCGTTGACACCCTGATCTCGAGTAATGGTTAGCGCTAGAACAATTACAGCTGAGCAGTGAGCTTGACCCCCAAGAGGTTTTCTATAATTTCGGCCTTAGGCCTCATCTAAGTCCCACTTAGAAAATTCCCATTCCGAGACGTGTTGTTACATTAATTATATCTATAAAAGAATTCATATTTCCGGTTACCTCTGCCAGTTTCCAAAGTTTTCTGCACGTCTTGGAATCGTTATTCCCAACAACTGACCCCATTGCATTCACTTGCAACCGGCAATAACATTTCGCCATTATAAGTTGGACCATTTCATTTTTTTTCTTTGCCCTTTTAATTTTGTTTTGAATTATTCGTCAATTGAAGCGCCAAACACAACCCACACACTGGTCACTAATAGATTCATTTATTATTATTCTCTACCTCATTTCATATTTATTTTACTTCTTGTCAGCCTGTTGTCGAACTTTGTGACAACGCACAACTTCTTTATGATACCCTGAAGAGAAACTTGAAACAAAAAGAAAAAAAAAAGAAAGAAAATGTTATCGGACAATGAAAAGGAAAAGAAAAGTAAACAGCACCTAATTTCGAAATGAAATCTGTCTTTTCTTACTTTTACCATTTTTTCTGTTTTTTTTTTTAACGTTTCCTTTAAACACAACGTCAGAGAAAGTCTGTAAATTCTTATAATTTTGTTATGTTTTTCTTTCTTTTTGAGAAACACACACAAGAATTTTTATACAATGTTCGGAAAGTTCTTTTCCTTTTTTCTGAAGAACACACGTCAGAAACTTTTATACAGTTCGTAAGTTCTTTTCTTCCTTGAAGAGCACACGTCAGAAAGTGCGTTTTTCTCTCCTGAAGAACATACAGCAGAAAAGTTTTATGCAGTTCAGTTTTCTTCACTTCTGTCCTTTCTCTTCTGTCTTTGAACTTAACCACACCCACAGACGCCATGGTGCTCGACCGCTGCCGAAGACGGTAACCGTATCGCAATTCTACATTGAAACCAGGTAAATGACCTTCGCATATCTACTTGATCCTTTGGCTCGAATTTCTATCTATCTATCTATCTATCTATCTATCTATCTATCTATCTATCTAAACTTATTTATAAATGGAACTTTGTCTGTGTGTGTCTCTGTGTGTGTGTGTGTGTGTGTCCGTTACTTATAGACTCCGAAACGGCTGAAAAGATTTTCTTGAAAATTTACATAGTTGTACTATAAGCGTCTGCGAGTGTTTTTAGCTAGGTTTTGTGTCGAGGTACCACCGATAAATATCGAAAATCGATAATCGAAAAAATCGGGTTATAGAAGGAGTGGTCCGATTTTAATCAAATTTGATACACTCATAGACAAAGATATAAAAAACGATATTCAGAAGTTTCAAGGCTGCAATTCTTATAATAGTGAAGAAAATCGATAATATATATATATATATATATATATATATATATATATATACATATATAAAAGGCAAGATATTTTTGTGTGTTTGTTTATCTGTCTGCATGTCTGTATTTTTTCAGCACTTTTATTTTAGTTTTGGCTCTAAGTAGGTATAATTGTAGTTCTTAGTCTCAGCCATGATACCATTTACTCAGAGGACTTATTTAGCCTTCACAATTCAGTTTACGACAAAAAACCTATTTGATATCGATACCAGGAAATAAAAATTTGACTTACATCCATTCATTTTTCTTTCAGTCTACGGTTTCGCTTTAACTGGAAACAACTATTGCTTTTTAGTCTTTCGTGCCAACGTCCAAAGAGTCTGAGCTCCAGGACCATGGATTAGTTTTAAAGCTTTCATTACACTCGAGCAACGCCGGTCTATACTGCTAGTTACACATAGAATCTCATAAATCCCAATACAGACGATGACTGGGTACAGAGATCTGCCTCATTCGCGAAGTGCCTATAATTTTTAACAAGTCTGCCGTGGACAACATAATAACCAACGACAGAGAAAAAACAAAGAAAACCATCTAAAGTCTACTGTATCGAATAATGTTGGCATATGTTCCTGATCGGAGGATTAACTCGCCATTGTCATAGCTCTAAACTCCCAACCTACCTAATCTAAATGCGTGCCAAATTTCTCTAGTAAATGTTTTCTCAATGGACTACTTACTACTACCCACAGTGCCATAGAGAAGCTAATTCAACCCTCTCTATCAAACGTTGTTCTCTTCTCCAAAATCTTAAAATATCAGAAATCCTTAAATGTATGTTTAACCTTCTATATCCTTTTGTATCACTCATATAATCTTTTTGAATCTCATATTATTCCTATATTGTGCTCATACCAGTCAGTTAAATGCCATACGTGATACACACTTGGGCGATCATGTCTCGATAGAGACATGACTGACTGGGCAGATGATTATCCCGCAGTACTTTCTGCGGTAGACTGGTTGCCAGCCACGGCTATAAAACCCAATCTGTCCTGTTATTTAACTCATAGCTAGAGGGAAAAGACGGATTAATACCTTTCCCAAAGGTATTTGCGTGTAAGTGAATACAAGCAATTCAATTGGAATTCGAACTCGGTTTCCCGATTTCTCGTCCCGAGCCGATATTCACTGCACCACAACGAACATCCTGTGCTCATATAACTTCATAACCTTGACTATCGCGACGTTCTGCATGTTTTTCAAAACGCGGCGTAATAATGCCTTTCACCAATTGGTTAGGGTCAAAACCAAACTTAGCTGAAAGAATTCGAAAAATATTTCCATGCTTTACAACTTATCTCCTCCCTCAGCTCTATATTATCTGACTACTTTTTTACCCTCTTCAACATTTTCTCTGGATGGCATGACAAATAACTCTCCCCACTACAAAAAAAACAAAAAAACAAAAAAAAAAAACACATAAAATAACGTAAAACAAACAAACACTAACTGTAACTCTACAGTCAGACTCGGCAAAAGTATGCTGTTCAGTGTTAGGTTTTGGAGGAACCAGCAACTTTTCGTTCAATGAAAAAACAAAAAACAAAACAGCAAAGCCCCACAGGTAAACGAAAAAAATTGTCACCTACTTTGCTGATGTCTGTGTCGTGACCGTCTAGCTTTTTTTATCTTTCTTTTTCTTCTGTTCTGTGGCAACCAATGTTCATATCTATCTGTTATTTTTTAACAGCAAACCACTTTGCACTAAAACAGTATTATTAACAGCAAACCACTTTGCACTAAAACAGTATTATTAGCAGCAAACCACTTTGCACTAAAACGAGCGTGTTATATAATCCTTTCTCGGCTATATAATTCTTCTGAAACAATATTGCTAAAGATTCGGAGCTCTCTCTTTCTCTCTATCTATCTATCTACGACGGGGATGATGGTAATTCTGCAATTCAATTTTGGGTCCAAAGTGCTAAATCAATGATGTTTGATCAAACGAACGACGTATGTTGCGCGATGATGTTGGACAGTTGAGGAACATTAAATTTTATATACTCGGCGGTTTTCACTAGACCCGCTATGGGTATTATTCTATGTTCTTTGTTTTTTGTCGAAGACCACTTAACCCGACTTTTTCACAAAAATCAGTTTTACATAATCATTTCATTATCTTTTTGTCGTCTTTGTCCTTTCTTTGTCTCTTCGTCGTCACCGTCAACAACAACAAATACAATCTGCAACAAACGCCTCTGTCGAAAACAGCAGGACCAGACACATAGGTAAAATAAAGTACAATTATATTTTATTTCTGCAAGCACATCACTCATTACATCTAGCCACCTAACTCAACATACTGCAACCCCCTAAATTATTATGCGAGGGACGCAGTTGTGTGAGGGACCATTAAGTCTCCTTTTAACACCAAAGATAAACTGAAGGCAAGTATTATGACAGCATTCATCAAAAGAAGAACGTCCAGAAGAGATACAGGAGACCCCGAAGACATCTGGGAGCCGTGATTGAACCCAATGGTGATTACAATGAACAAATTCACTCTTTAGTATTTCAAGATATATTTTTGTAATTTTGAAAAATATTTCTGTTAAAATAAGATTATTTTGAGTAATTTAGACGTCGGTTTAACCATCACGCCCTGCACAGTTTATGAATATATATAAATCCATGTTTTCGTTTGAATTATTTGTAACGGCATATCAACCCCTGTGGGTTATTTAATGCCAAAAAGGTGGGGTTTTATGGTATTTTTATGTTCAGCTATAGTAAGAAGATTGAGTTAGTCAGATCTTGAAAAAAAATTTATATTTAAGTTAGGAAACTGAAGACGTCTTCTAGGTTTGTATTTAAAAATGTTTTGCTGAGAATAATTTTTTTCCTTCAAAAATGTGTTATGGTAAAAACTTTCTTCAAAAATGTATTGTTGGTAATATTTTTTCTTCAAAAATGCATATTTTTCTATAAAAGTCTATTTTTATGTATATATTTCTATAAAAATATATTTTTATATCTTCATAATGTTTTGACCCCAGTTTGGGGGTTAACTATTTGCCCCCCCCCCCCAGCAAAGATTTGCTTTGTTAGCCTCGGCAGATTTTTTATCAAGACCAGAGTAAACTGTAGTGTCGTCAGCGCATATGCCTACCTGAGATCGTTAATGTAGATAAACAAAAGCATGGAACCTAGAATAGAGCCTTGAGTGACACCCGCGTCCGTGTGATAGTATCGGGAGGTATGTCTGTTCAATGAAAGGGGTTGGTGGTTGGTGGTTGTAAGTAACAATCACTGTTTAGCGTGCAATAGTACGATCATGTTTGTTTTGAGTCAGAATTATGAACAATTTGCCGAACGCACATGAGAAAATTGGCCATATTTAACAAATGATACTTCCGTTGTTTATCTGAGCATGCACGCAAAGATACAATTTCTAATGAGGAATACACAGGAGCAGAAGACGGTTTGACAATACTATATTTTTGTGGTTTAGTGCTTCGAAAACGGTGAAATTATATATATATACTAGCAGTATAGCTCGGCGTTGCTCGAGTGTAATGAAAGTTTAAAACTAATCCATGGTCCTGGAGCTCAGATACAGCCTAAAGAATATTTTTGTGAAGTTTGGTGAGAATCGGATAAAAATTGTGGATTTGTATAAAGGACATACAGACAGATAAACACACACACACACACACACACACACACACACACACACACACACACACACACACAAACATATATTACATATATTATCGATTCTCTGCACTATTGTAAGAATTGCAACCTTGAAGCTTCTGAATATCGTTTCTTATGTCTTTATCTATGAGTGTATCAAATTTGATTAAAATCGGACCACTCATTCTATAACCCGATTTTTTCGATTATCGATTTTCGATGTTTATCGAGGGTACCTCGACACAAAAACTAGCTAAGAACACGCACAGACGCTTATAGTACAACTGTGTAAATTTTCAAGAAAATCGGTTCAGCCGTTTCGGGGTCTATAGGTAACGGACACACAGAGACAGACTTCCAATTATAAATACGTTTATATATATATATATATATATATATATATATATATATATATATATACATATATATATATATATATATATATATATATATAAATCAACTTTAAAACAGGAAATAACATATTACATTGCATTTGACTACGTGGTTTTGTTGTCATTTCGCGCTATCCCGCGGTGTGACGTCATAAAACCGCATCGCAAACTTAAGAAATGCGTTTATTATTTTTGGTAACTATTGCCGTTGCCACGCGGAGTTTTATGTCAACACAAAATAAAATCGTCGGTGATGGTGGATTTTATATTTCAGTTTAAACTACCTCTCTGAAGATGGCTCATGTGAACCGAAAGCTTAGAAGAAAACCAATAAATAATTATCCAAATGTTGGAGAATTTTTGTCTTTATTTTCAACTGCAATTAAAGCAAAAATACGACGTTTAGAACGGCTTATGATTAAACATAATAGACATTCATTGTCTCTTATATTTAATAGAATATGTTTAGAAAATTACTTGCTGCCTCGATATACTATATATATATATATATATATATATATATATATATATATATATATATATATATATGCATTAATCTTCATAATAAATTAAGTTCTTTCGGTGACTGACATATGTATACCCCGCTTATATACAACACGCTAAAATTTTCCTTCACTGATTCCATACGGCTATAATTTAGTGGTTAGCAACTCCGATTGACACTGAATCGGTGGACTTTCGGTCCCGGCCAAAAGCAAGTGAATGTCTATTCACATTGATGAGCTGAGCTGTAATACAGCGAAACAGGCTTGTATGTAAATGACGATTATATATATATATTAAATGTTCAAAGACAAAAACTAGTCCAGTGGAATATCCTTACAAACGAGAAAGATAGTTTTATTATCATTTCACCGTAAACATGGTAGGACCGTCACCGGTGCCCAGGGTGCCACAGTGAGAGAAAAACAAGGTACAGTGTTTGTTGAAGAAAAACTAAGTGTAGGATGGAAATGAAATATGGCAATTAACGTTGCATTTAAACTTTTAGAGATTGTAAATATCAGGGAAGCAATCAAATGGAAGGGAGGTCCACATACAGGAATTGCGAGAAAAGAAATTATTAGAGTAGAAGAGGCGGTTTTATTTAGCGATATCGGCGGTAAAAGGGTGGGATCTTGGTGCTAATTTAGTAGCACCTACAAATACATGTAGTCGGGAAACCAGTGAACAAAGATCGTCAGAGCAGTTGTCATGAAAATATTTGTAGAAACGACAGAGGGAAGTCACGTCACGTCACATAAGCGAGAAAAGTAACTGAAGTTGCAATGCCAAGTCCGGATCGATTACATACTTTTTGAGTTTTGTGAAGAACCTTGAAATGAAGAACCTTGAAATGAAGAACCTTGAAATGAATAAAGGCAAGCCATATCATATCGGTAAGAAAGTGACTGAATTTGAGCTGCGATTATATTGCAGATCCTTCTTTGAATATTGTTGAGAACTTCAAGATGAATTGCAGCACAAATTGTAATTATGGGAAAAAATAACGTAAAATCAGAAAAATACTTCTGAAATATCTCGAACACAAATGAGGAAGGTAGGCTTAGAAAATTTACACTGGCTGGACATATTGAAGTTAAGAAAGACACAAGGAACCAACGTAAGAACTTCGTAATGATTTGCAAGCAGAATGATGACAGAATAGGAAATACAGTAATAGGAAGATAATTACTCAGACCTACATGTGATAAGAATTTATGGTAGGTCAATATTGCTTTTTTCATGAAAGAACCTGTTATATATATATATATTTTTAATCATTTCACCCCGAGCAAGGCGGAAACGCCACTGATGCGCAGGGGGCTACATAAATGTAAAAAGATTAATTAGAAAAGAGTGAGGAGTACAAATTAGTTAGAGAGGAACAATAGAAGGCAGGTGCGATGACAGATACATAGGTGGAGAGAAAGGGAAGGTTATACAGGGGTGGGGAGAGAGCTAGAGCCCAGTGGTTAGTAGATGAGTATTGACTTTGCATTTAAATTTCTAGAGGTTGTAGCCGTCAGGAAAGCAAAAATACGGGAGCGAGTTCCACAGGCGGGAAGTGCGAGAGAGGAAGCTGCAGGAGTAGAACTGTTGTCTGCATTTGGCTAACCTGACTGGGAATGGGTGGGACCCAGTTGCCAGTCTGGTTGCACGAGTAAACACCTGTTGAGGAGGCATCAGTGACTTAAGTTCGTCTGAGCAGAAGCCATGAAAGTATTTATAGAACAGACAAAGGGAGGCCACATTTCGACGATGGGGAAGTGGCTGCAGTCGAGCCGACAGATCAGTACCTATCACATTACAGACTCTCCTTTGGAGCCTGTCAAGAACACTGAGGAGAACGACAGGGGCACCTGACCATAAATGGCAGCAGTACTCTATGCACGGACGGATGGTTGACTTGTATATATGCAGGATGGATTCAGGTGGAAAAAACATCCTGGATCGACATAGTGACCCAATCTTCTTAGCAGTAGATTTTTGCTATATAATATTTATGCATTACACCCAAATTTTTATTCGGTAAAAATTTCATTGCGAATCATACATTAATTTTTAAGTAATACACATATTTATGTCTTTGTTGTTTCCGTTCCTTATATTATGGCCGCTACTGTATAGCTCCATTATCATCGGTGCATGAAAACAAAGACTTACCCACACCCAATCAAAGTGTAGCCGTGTACTTAATTGAGTTATTATTCCTAACGCTTTCAGGGGGATAGTTCTATAAATGTGTTTCATGACAGATTAAACTTGAAGTTAGTTAAGTCTTTTGGGTTTTATTTACGGAAATGACGCTCTTTACAAAAAAAAAAGAATCCTACTGTTCCTCAAATATTGCAAGTAAAAATTGATAGAATAAGAAATATCTGCTAAAATATTCTATACATCATATACATAGAAAATAAATGTTGACTGATTATTGCCTTCCGTACAGTTTGCGTTAATAGGTTATTAGTTATTAGCCTACAAATAATAAACCACTAATTAATATCTGAATTTCTAAAAAAAAAAAAAAAAAAAACTACGATTAAAAACGAATGTTTTATTATTATTATTATTATTATTATTATTATTATTATTATTATTATTATGTCATTTTTCATCATATTTCGATTTCTGCTTTGGTCTCACTACCAACCAAGTCTGCGGGGAGACCTAAGGCAGGTAGTGGCGTGTTATGGCTCCATTTCATGTTTTTCCATCTTCCCTATCATCTCCAGCATTACATAGATAAAGTTTTCCTTAGTGTGTGGGCTGTACTTAATAAGACAATTTTTTGTATGTCTCTTAAGCTGGGGTTTCCAGGGATTCTTTCAATGTGTTGTTTTGTTCCATTTTTTATCATTCCAAGTGCACCTACTATCACTGGCACAACTCTTTTTTCAATTTCCACATTTTTTCTATTTCAATTTCCAGGTCTTTATATTTTGACAGTTTTTCAAATTCCTTGATTGCTATGCTACAATCCGCTGGACAAGCCATATCAATTAATAGACAAGTTTTCTCCTTCTGGTTTTTAACAATAATGTCTGGCCTGTTTGCTTTAATTTTTCTGTCTGTGTAGATGGTGTAATCCCATAGAATGGTTACATCTTCTATTTCTGTAACCGGTGCTGGGTGATGTTCATACCAGTGTTTGCCTACAGCTTTTCCATAATGTTTGCACATTGCCCAATGTAAATATTGCCCAACTCTATCGTGGCGATTTTTATATTCATTCGGGGCAAGCACAGAACAGCTTCAGATTAGGTGGTCTATTGTTTCTTGGTGCTTATCACAAAACCTGCATTTTGGATCCATATTATTATGCATAATATTTGCCTGAAAGTTTCTAGTGAAACGACTTTGGTCTTGTGCTGCAAGAATAAAGCCTTCAGTTTCGGACTTTAATCCAGAGGCACGTAACCATCGATGAGTATTAACTTTGTCAACATTGGATTTATTGGCACGTACTGGATATTGGCCATGCAGAGGTTTGTCTTGCCAGCATTATTATTATTATTATTATTATTATTATTATTATTATTATTATTATTATTATTAAAAACGTATTATTAGTATTTTTCTCAATTTATACTCTATTTTTATGGGGGGATTTTCCAGTTTAATGAGAAAGAAAAATAATAAAACTGACAACAACAGCAACAACAATAATAATGATAATGATAATAATAAATCATTTTTAGTCTATGAATAATAAGGATAACAATAATAATTAAAAACAATAAAAATAATTAGTCTCTAAATAATAATAATAATAATGTTAATAATAATAACAAATAGTTATAATAACAATAATATTAAAAACAATAGCAAAAATAATAATAATAATAATAATAAAATTTTAAGTATGAATAATAATAAAAAGAACAATAACAACAATAATAATAATGATTTTTATCCTATGAATAATAATACTAATACTAATACTACTACTACTACTACTAATAATAATAATGATAATAATAACACCAATAATAATACTGATAACAATAAATATTTTTAGCCCATCAATAATCATAAATACCTTCACTCATTTTCGATAACTAACTTTTAAATTGAATTTTTAAAAATAAAAAGTTTTCTTGAAATTTTAATTTTAATTAAAAGCTAATTGATGAAAATTACTCTTTCTAGTAAGCAAAATACTTTGGTGTATTTCAAACAACAATTATACAGATTAGAATAGAAAATTTTAAGATTACTTTTTAATTTTTTGGCCATTTTTGAACGATCGACACATTTGTGACCAAAATATAATTCTCGGTTTTAAAAATTTTACAAATTTTACAAATCTTAAAATATACCTCTGTGACACATTAATTTAGAAATTTAGCAAATTTGATGTTAAATTAATCTTATTTACACAAGTATTACTTATTTATAGCATGAAATTTAGAATAAAGTGGCTAGATGACTTGTATTAAACTTTTCAATTTTCGATTAGTAAATATAGTCTTCACTTTATAACATGCCAGCCTAACATTTATACGTCTTGGATATATTTAGAAATATTTTTGAAGCTTTATAAATTAAAAAACAAAAACGAAAACAACTCTTTTAAAAATTCATTATTAATCGGAAAAAGATTTTTTCAGACTTATAATGTTTGAAATTTATATTATTTATTAAAGCTTATCTAATGAATTAACTTCACATTTTTATTGAATTTTTTGTTTTCCTATTCAGAGCAGATTTTCGGTAAGAGGGGTTGAACGGTTTTACAAAATAATACATGATTTGCATTCCCCCGTGATCCCTGGGTTTATCTAATAAGACAATTTTGCGTATAGAATTTCATTTCTTGAAATTTCATGAATTTACGTATAGGTAGGTAACAGAAGTAAAAAAAATATTTTAAACAATATTTTTAAAAAATAATAGTTTTAAAAGTAATTTCATTCATTCGTAATTAAGTTCTGCAAAGTTCATTTAAATCCGACAATTGTTTGATTTTTGATAGAATTTCCAAATTAATGTTTGTTACCGGAAAAAAGTGAGCAATGTAATATTTTCTATTGTAAACTTTTTGGCTCCCCCCGCTAACGAAAATAAAACAAGATTTTAGCCAAAATTTCGAACGTATTAGAAAGGATTAAAAATATTTTGAAATATAATTTAAAAATACGTTGATCTTTCCTCTTAATAATAACATAAATATTTTGATGGAAAAAGTTCGTTTTTGTTAAGTTTGGCACATTTTTTCTTCATACTATGTTTTTTTTTCAGCGATTTCTACCTAGATAATAACAATGACAATAATAATAAGAGTAATAAAAACAACAACAACAACAACAACAATATTATTATTAATAATAATAAGACGTGGTTAGAATTACAACAAGAATGACGTCTTGTATGAAGCACCTAAAAATTTTACTTTTCTTTTCTTTAAAAACGTAAATATAATTTATTTTTTATTTTTACTACTATTTTAACATAAATATGATTTTTCTCTTTTTATTTTTATTTAAATAAGCTGTTTCTCTTTAATGTTCATGGTTGATTAATTATCTTATTTTTTTGTTTGTTTGTGTTATTCTTTGAAGTCTACCATATTAGTTATCGATATTCCGAAACGATTTTTTCTTGGAAAACTACTGTTTTTACTGAGAAAGACGACAATTTTAGTTGCAGATATTTCGTAGGCAAATCTTTTCCTGGAAAAATTAAAAAATGTTTTCTTAGAAAGATTACGATATTAGCTGTAGATAACGTTAAATATTTTTCACTAGATCAATGAGTAATAACTGAATATACAGATAAATAAATGAATGAGCGAACGAATAATATATATATATATATTTTAATTCAGATACTTCAATCCAAGGGAAAAAAGCAGGAAGGTAAATTCCAAAAAACCCGATCTTAATTAATATTAAAAATTTATTTTAATATTAAAAAATGATACAGGAAGAGAGCTCCATGTAATAAAATATTACTGAGCAAATATATATTAAAAAGGATTAATTCAAAGATGTTGAATGGCCATTTCGATATGAAGATCCCCACGGGGAACGACACATCACCTCAGCAACAGAAAAAACCTTTCAGAAACTGGAGAAAAATTAGTCTACTTTTCCTTTTTAAATAGATTGCAAAGAAATTAAAAAATAAATAATAAAATAAAATAAAATAAAATAAAATAAAAATAAAAATAAAGGGAAAGAAAAAGAAAAAGAAAACGAAAAAGAAAAAGAAAAAGATAGAATAAAATCAAATAAATAAGAAAAGAAAAAAATTGACATCGTCTGAGTTCGCAAAAAAAAGGGAGAATGTAACTAAAAATTAACAGACAGCCGTGTTAAATCGACGTCAGTTTAAGCAACACGGAAAAAAGGTGGTAAGAGAGATAAAAGGAAGGGAGGGAAAAAGAAAGAAACTAAAGAAAAAAAATCTTTTAAATATTACAGACGCTGGACAAATTCAAAAACCTAATTTTCCCAAAACGTTGAAGTATTAGAAAAAGGCCTTTACTTAAAGTTCTCCCACCTTTACTTAAGTTCTCCCACCTTTACTTAAGTTCTCCCACCTGTATAAATAGTTTATCCAACCACCCCAAGAATATTATAAAACAAATACCCAAGATAGTAAATAATAGGGTTAACCAATTATCTTCCAATATAAAAATTTTCAACGCAAGCAAAGAAATTTACGATAAGGCCCTTCAGAAAAGCGGTTTTGTTAATAAGTTAAAGTATGATAAGCCTGCTATAAACCCAGAATCATCAAAAACTAAAAACACCCGAAAATGTAGAAAAAGGAAGATAATTTGGTTTAACCCTCCTTATTGTAAGCTAACTAATATAAATATTGGTAAGTATTTTCTCAAATTAATCGATAAACATTTTAATAATAATAACAATCCCTTAAATAAAATTTTTAATAGATTCACCCTAAAAATTAGTTATTCTTGCACCTCAAATATAGATAATATAATTAATTCCCACAATAAACAAATTTTAACGAACCTAAATAATACGAAAGCTAAATCCGGAATTGTCGACAAATGCAATTGTTATTCGGTGGATGCCTGCCCGGTGCAAGGCAAATGTAAATCCTACCCATGTAATTTATGAAGCCCGCATTTCTCCATCTAATAACAAGGACAATTACCGGACCTATATTGGCATGTCCGCGGGCTCTTTCAAACAGAGGCTTTATAATCACAGGTACTCATTTTCGAACCCTAAACAGAGATTCCAGACGGCACTATCACGTAGGTTCTGGGAAATGAAGGAGGAAGGGCAGGACCCTATAATCAGCTGGAAATTAATAGGCTCAGCTTGTACTCCTAAAAGTTTTCGTGATAGGTGTCGTCTGTGTTTATTGGAGAAGATTCTGATTTTGAAGTATCCTCATCAGGACTTACTTTTGAACTTTAGGAGGGAATTTATAAACAAGTGCCGCCATAGGGCGGATTTTAACTTCTAATTTTTAATTTTTAAATTCTAATTTTTTCTATAATTTTTTTAATATTTAAAAAAAAAAAAAAAAATTTAATTTTAATTTTAATTTTTTTCTATTTTTTTTTTTATGTATATGTGTATGTTTGTGTGTGGATGTGCATATTTGTATATATATGTATTTATGTATGTGGGCTATATGTAATTTTGAAAAATTTTTTTTAGCTATTTAAATGCTCCTTTTCATAATATTCATTAATATGTATGTGTGTGAGTGCATATGGAATATGTATATATATATATATATATATATATATATATGTGTGTGTGCGCGTGTGTGTGCGTGTGTATATGTGTGCATGTATGTGTACACATGTATATTATGTGTATATGAATTTTTTGTATATAGGTGTGTACACACATATATATGTGTGTATGCGCATGTATATGTATATAAGTGTGTAATAAATTGAATGTATGTGTGTGTATGTATGTGTATGTATATATGTATTCTTATTCGTAGAATTGTGTGTGTATATATATATGTATGTATGTGTGTACTTCTATAGGTGTGTATATAATAATTGTAATTATTTTTTTTTTTTTACCTAGTGTTGTCTTTATTTAGTTTAATTTCAAATGACCTAATTTTTAAAAAATAATTTTATTTTAAATCCTATATCTTTTTATTCCCTTTATTAATAATTATGCCTTTTTAAGTAAAGGCCTTTTTCTAATACTTCAACGTTTTGGGGAAATTAGGTTTTTGAATTTGTCCAGCGTCTGTAATATTTAAAAGATTTTTTTTTCTTTAGTTTCTTTCTTTTTCCCTCCCTTCCTTTTATCTCTCTTACCACCTTTTTTCCGTGTTGCTTAAACTGACGTCGATTTAACACGGCTGTCTGTTAATTTTTAGTTACATTCTCCCTTTTTTTTGCGAACCCAGACGATGTCAATTTTTTTTTCTTTTCTTATTTATTTGATTTTATTCTATCTTTTTCTTTTTCTTTTTCGTTTTCTTTTTCTTTTTCTTTCCCTTTATTTTTATTTTTATTTTATTTTATTTTATTATTTATTTTTTAATTTCTTTGCAATCTATTTAAAAAGGAAAAGTAGACTAATTTTTCTCCAGTTTCTGAAAGGTTTTTTCTGTTGCTGAGGTGATTTGTCGTCCCCCGTGAGGATCTTCATATCGAAATGGCCATTCAACATCTTTGAATTAATCCTTTTTAATATATATATATATATATATATATATATATATATATATCATTCAAACAAATGTTATCAATAGTCCTGTATTTTTGAAAAAATATAATCTAATAAAAGATATCACTGCTTTCTTTCAATTAATACATATTTACTTTTTCAATTTACATTGATGTTTGTTTCACTTAAACATTATTATTATTATTATTATTATTATGTAGTCATTTTTCATCATATTTCAATTTCTGCTATGGCCGTCCAACCAACCAAGTTTGCGGTAAGAACTGAGGCAGGTCGTGGGGTGTCGTTATGGCTCCATTTTGTGTTTTTTTTTATCTCCCCAGTCATCCCTAGCGTTACATAGACAAAGTTCTTCTTAGTGTGTGAGCTGTACTTGACAAGACAATTTTTTGTATATCTCTTAAGGTGGGGTTTCCAGGTATTTTTTCAATGTGTTGTTTTGTTCCATTTTTTTATCATTCCAAGTGCACCTACTATCACTGGCACGATTCTTATCTTCAATCTCCACATTTTTTCTATTTCAATTTCCAGGTCTTTATATTTTGACAGTTTTTCGAATTCCTTGGTTCCTATGTTACAAACCGGTGGACAAGCCATATCAATTAATAGGCAAGTTTTCTCCTTCTGGTTTTTAACAATAATGTCTGGCCTGTTTGCTTCAATTTTTCTGTTTGTGTAGATGGTGTAATCCCATAGAATGGTGACATCTTCTATTTCTGTAACCGGTGCTGGGTGATGTTTATACTAGTGTTTGTTTACATATTTTCCATAGTGTTTGCACATTGTCCAATGTAAATATTGCCCCACTCTATCGTGACAGGTTTTATACTCATTTGGGGCAAGTACAGAACACCTTGAGATTAGATGGTCTATTGTTTCTTGGTGTTTATCACAGAACCTGCATTTTGGATCCACCTTATTAAGTATAATATTTGCCTGAAAGTTCCTAGTGAAAAGACTTTGGTCTTGCGCTGCAAGAATAAAGTCTTCCGTTTCAGACTTTAATCCAGATGAGTTTTAACTTCATCAATATTGGATGTATTGGCACGTTCTAGATATTGGCCATGCAGAGGTTAGTCTTGCCAGCGTTGTTTCATCTGTTCAAGAGTTATTATTATTATTATTATTATTAACATAATTATTATTATTTTAAATTTTACAGCGGTGATAATTCGAATGTTAACTTTCTCTTTTACCATTAATTTTTTGAAAGTTCTTCTTTTTCTATCTGCCTTGTCCTTTCAGGAGATAGGCGATCATGGCCTTCCACCTCTCCCTATCCCTGGAGACTCTTAGCACGCTTTTTCCTCTTACAACATTCGATCTGCCATCCACCTGCTCAGACCCGTGAAGTATATAACACGCTTCTTTCCCCTGTCCCTCTTTCCTTCTATCTAACCTGTGAGTATCAGATTCTCCAAGCCCTTCCTCCTCATTGTATGTCCCAGAAACATTATCTGTCTATTACTGATGCTCAGTATTAATTTACTTTTCGTTTCCATCCTTTCTAAAACCTCTCCATTGCTCACGTGCTCGATCCAGGATATTCGCAGCATCCTTCTGTAGAACCCCATTTCAGTTCCTTCAAGTTTATCTTTCATGTTCTATGAGATTGTCCAACATGCACTTTCTCTTAATACTTTACTCAGCTTCTGGAATGCGTTAATTTGCCTTCGGATCTCTGTGTCGCACTTCCCCTCTTCTGTTAGAAGACTTCTCAAGTATTTAAATTTTTGTAACAGCTTGATTTTAGTACCCTTCTCTATTTGGCATTTTGGGTTGCTCTTTTTGCTGATGACCATGCCTTCGGTTTCCTTGAAGTTTATGTAATACTTTTTGTTACTCTTTTCAGCTAACTTCTGTAAGAAATGTTGCATTTTCTTTTTCGTGTCTGCTCTCAGAATTGTATCATCATCGTATCATAAATGTTGTTTGGATTGTGGCCTGAAATGACGAATAACGAATCCTGGCATAACTTCTAGAGTCCTTAGAATAGTCTCACTGCACAATTTGAATAGATCCGGTAAAAAGACACATCCTTGTCTTACACCCCTTTCTATCTTTGTACATCCGCTGAATTCGTTTCCTGTCCGTATGTAGACGGTTTGCTGCCAGTAGAGATTACTGATTACTCTTATGTCTTTTCCAAATATATCGAGGTTAATGTGTATTTCTATCAATTCTTTATGGTGTACTTTGCCGAACGCCTTTGCATAATCAATAAAACATATGTACACGTTTTTTTCTTTTGTATTCCACTTTCGGATAGCATCCTAATCATAAATTCGATGTGACTTGTTCCAGTGTCGTTGACTAATCCGCACTGTTCATGCCTAATGGTTCGGTGGAGTTCGCACTTGTTTGCACCTGGCTACTGAAAATTAAACTGCTTAGGTGGTCCGGTATTGTACGACACTACATAAACTTAATTTATTATTTCGGTAGCTTTCTCTCCGCCGAATTCGTCCAGGGCTGTCAGCATCTCTATTACAATGTCTTCCGCTCCAGTTGCTTTGTTTCTATTCAGTTTGGCTATTGAAACTTCCACATCGGACTTTATTATTTCCGATCCGATCTCATCTTTGTGTATTATCGGTTGCTCTCTCTCTTGTCGTGGAAAAATCTTTTATATATTCTTCCCAACGCTGGA
Organism: Ascarosepion bandense; assembly: GCA_037127315.1. Lineage (NCBI taxonomy): Eukaryota > Metazoa > Mollusca > Cephalopoda > Sepiida > Sepiidae > Ascarosepion > Ascarosepion bandense. The sequence continues at coordinate 594,524 of JBBBDQ010001018.1, read as the reverse complement.
GTATTTCCTCTTTCTCCAATATGATCATTCCATCTTTCGATGTTATACATCCTGTTGAGTAGCATATATAGTCCTGTCAGTTCTCTTATTTCTTTATGCATGTCTGATTTGTTAGGCTTGCTCAATCTCTCCTCCTGCACATTTGTTGCAGAGCCATTCCTCTTTAGCCTATCTGTATTTGCTCATTATTCCCCTGTGAAGTTTTCATGTATTCCGTTCCATGTCTTGAAATCGTTTTTTGTCATTCTTAACTTCCGCCGGATACACCAATAGTATCAAACGTTTCTTTACATCTCCTTTACACAAAAACTAGCCAAATAACTTCAAGAAATGGTCAATGATTCTACTAAAATTCAGTTATGGTGAACCAATGGAATTACCTTCCTTCTCCCTAAAAATAGTTATACAAATGTCACAAAAACTACAGACTAATTACATTTTCCCCATTACTTACAAAATGCTGACACCTATTCTGACAAAACAGATATATTTATTCTTTGAAAAAAAATGATGTTCTACCCCTTGAACACAAAGCGTACAAACGTGGCTTTTATGAATGTAAGGACCAATAACCTAATAGTTGGATGATTTATCAAAACGTCATCAATACGAAGAAAACTCTTAGTACAGTCTGCAGAGAATATCATAAAACACTCGATAGTGTACCCCATTACTGGATAAGAATATATTGAATATATTCAACAAATAACCAATCGTCATCAATTGAATCTTATGTATATGTCTCTATGGAAAATACTTTACCTTAATCATATAAATGGAATCTATATATATCTGGTGCAATAAACATCAACAGGAAAATATTTCGATATGAATCTTTGTCTCCCTTAATGTTTTTTATATAATATCATTAATCAACCAACTTAACTGGACGAAATGTGGCTATAAGATATCTCAAAAGAAAAAGTCATGTATTTTACATGGATGACTTAAAGTTGTACGCTAGGAATGACAGTGAGCTAAAAGGATTTTTGCAAACTGCAAAATGTGTCATTGATGATATAGGAATGGAATTCGGTTTAGATAAATGAACTAAAGCCACAGTTTTACGAGGATCGTTACACGAAATGTCCTCTATTAACTTAGACCCTGGGGTAACAATCCATTTTTGAAGCAAGAAGAAGTTAAAAATTACAAAGGTGTAAGTGAGGGCAAAAAAAAAAAAAAAATGAAGTAATAGTGCGAAAAAAGTGCTTTAGAAAGATACGAATGATATGAACTGAATTGAGTTCATAGAACAAAATTAAGGCCAATAATAGCGTTGCCATTCCAATGGTTTAATATAGTTTCAGCACCTTGTACTGAACTCTAAATGACATCAGACGAGTGAATTCTTAGTTAAGAAAGTTTAATTGTAAGCATAATATGCACCATCAAAAGGCTGATACAGAAACTCTATGCATACCTCGTAAAGAAGGTGGAGGAGGTATTATTCAGTTAGAATTTTCATATTAATAGCAATAATAATAATAATAATAATAATAATAATAATAATATCCAGAACGTGCCAATAAATCCAATGTTGACAAAGTTAATACTCATCGATGGTTACGTTCATCTGGATTAAAATCTGAAACTGAAGGCTTTATTCTTGCAGCACAAGACCAAAGTCTTTTCACTAGAAACTTTCCGGCAAATATTATGCATAATAATATGGATCCAAAATGCAGGTTTTGTGATAAACACCAAGAAACAATAGACCACCTAATCTCAGTTTGTTCTGTGCTTGCTCCAAATGAATATAAAAATCGCCACGATAGAGTTGGGCAATATTTACATTGGGCAATGTGCAAACACTATGGAAAAGCTGTAAACAAACACTGGTATGAACATCACCCAGCACCGGTTACAGAAATAGAAGATGTAACCATTCTATGGTATTACACCATCTACACAGACAGAAAAATTGAAGCAAACAGGCCAGACATTATTGTTAAAAACCAGAAGGAGAAAACTTGTCTATTAATTGATATGGCTTGTCCAGCGGATTGTAACATAGAAATCAAGGAATTTGAAAAACTGTCAAAATATAAAGACCTGGAAATTGAAATAGAAAAAATGTGGAAATTGAAAACAAGAGTTGTGCCAGTGATAGTAGGTGCACTTGGAATGATAAAAAATGGAACAAAACAACACATTGAAAGAATCCCTGGAAACCCCAACTTAAGAGATATACAAAAAATTGTCTTATTAAGTACAGCCCACACACTAAGGAAAACTTTGTCTATGTAACGCTAGGGATGATAGGGGAGATAGAAAAACATGAAATGGAGTCATAACAACACGCCACGACCTGCCTTAGGTCTCCCCGCAGACTTGGTTGGTAGTGAGACCAAAGCAGAAATCGAAATATGATGAAAAAGGACATAATAATAATAATAATAATAATAATAATAATAATAATAATAATAATAATAATAATAATGATAAAAAAAAAACCCTGGACCAAAAGTGAAGATTTAAACACTTGAATGAAAAGTACTCAAAGACGATAAACCAGGCACCGAACCATCAACGGCTTAGTGACAGCAAATATGGTTATTATTGAACATATATAATTTTTTCGGAGGAAAACTATAAGTTATGTTAATAAGAAAGTTATGGATTATTTTAATACGAAATTTATACAGTCAATGCTATAAACCTTGGTTCCCGTTTGACTTGTAAATGCGATGATTCTCTTTGATTTCAACTTATATATCAGTTGATATTTACAACTCAGTCTCCTAGAAAGTTAACTTTCAACAAATAGAAATCAAGTCTTAGATAATGTTTTATAATTATTTGAGGAGAAATAAAATTTAAAGTATGATAATGCTTCATGATGTTTTATCGAATAAAACGCAAGAAACTTTTGATGCTATTAGTGTATCCGGCGGAAGTTAAGAATAGGTGCATAATGAAATGTAGTAAATTTGGATGTAGAAAAAATATTTACAAAATATGTTGGTCGGTACGAAAAGCATATTAACAGACAGCCCATTTGTTATATTTCGTTCATCCTAGTGGGTTGCTATGTTGAAAATAAAATAACAACTCGGATTTTAAAAGAAATATAGCAAAGCAAAGTTGATATTTTAGTTACAGCATGCTGTTCGTACAAGTCACACCTATGACCACACTTATAAAACTTTTCTTGCCCAGGCACAAAGCTTTCGCAAATTTGATCAAGGACAAATACGGCTGGTGTAAAAATCTCATTCCCAATTCCTTTTGATGCAGGCAAACGACCACAGACTTTTGTGAGGTTGAACACTCACCAAGTCCCCACACAATTATCTCCCCTTGATGGAAATTGGTAGGTGGTTCATTGTTATTAGAGAGTCTGCCAATGTTAGGGGCACAAATTAGCTACTTGGTCATTGACGCATGTTCAAAAGCTGTACTTAAACTGCCGGCTGGTAATGGTGAAGAAAATAAAACAAAAGAAAAAAAAGAAAAAAATGGCGTGCATGAAATAATTGACCAATCAGACACCAGAAATTCCGGGCTTTTGGGATGATCAAGCAATTTGTAGCAAGAGATATCTATATATCTATTCATAGACATACCATATATATATATATATATATATATATATATAAGGAGAGACATATGTATGTGTTTTTATCTGTAGATATTTACCATTTTACTCGTATGCCTATATCTTCAAAGAGTTGTGTTACACTACAAATTTATACATGGACATTCAGATATTTATATACAAAAATATATGAGTAAATATATACGTCTGTCTTTGTTGAGAGCAACACACACATATACATATGTATCTGTGTGTGTTTGTTTCTATGTATGCGTTTGCGTTTGCGTTTATTTGAGTATGCTTTCAGATATTTAGTTTAGAATGTAAATGTATTTACATATACTTGCCTGTATCGCAATAGAAGTGAATGAAGAAAATCGACGTATTTTAACAAGAGTTTTGAATTGAAAATGTCGTTATATTTTAGATAGAAATGATTTTTTAAATTTTATTCAGATAAAATTAATCAAAGAAGGTGCCAGAATTTGTTTTTTTTTTTTAGTACCATGTACTTTCGATTTTTTCATCTTCAGGAGTAAATTGCAAAGACAAATATATTATAACTGCGATAAAATTCCCGATGACTTCTATATCAAAATAAATAAATCAATACTCACCAAAATTTATTATGAATATAAAAACAGCATGTTAAAGAGCAGAAAGATTTAAGATTATTTTGTCAGCCCTCAAATATTGCAAACCGTCAACAGATCTGACGTGTCTTACCACTCAACCACGGAAGATTTTATGGTGTATTGTTGGCTTCTTCAGTATGGGTGTAGCAATCTACTTGTCGGAAAATGCATATTTTCCTAACACGATTTAGCGAATATTTAGGTTGCTGGATATATAAATGCAGTGTTCAATTACAGAAAAACAGAGTACCATTCAAATACGAATCTTGATTTAAAATAATATTAAAACAAATAAATTGAAATAAACATATATTTATATATATATAAATATAAATGCATATTTATATATAAATATAGCTATATGTGTGTGTGTCTGTGTTAGCCAACTTTGCAACTTTTGTGTTTAAAAAGATGACTAATGTTCTGATTTGATTTGATTTAATGAATGAATTTTCAAAATTTTCAATCTTGCGATTAGAATATCATCATTTCACACCTCAGTTACGTCACGGTGTTATTTGCTTACGTCCCAATACAGCCGTATAACTCTCGACCTCGACTGATGATGACAAAAAATTTGAAAGCTTAGACCATACCTCCTGTATCTATTTTATGAAATGAACTTTGGATAGTTTCAGGGGAAATGTCTGTGACTAGGAAATTTTGGCCATTGAAACTAAACATGCCCATTAGCCAGAATGTTTACATAAAAAATACACGGATTTACATATTCATTTGCTTTTTATTCTGAATGTTTTATTTCGGCTTGCTCTCTACTTTTAGATATGTGACTATTTAGATTCAAGTTGATTAAATATATGATAATTACGCTTTCATATAAGGTAACCATTACAATCAGAACATGCAAATTTCCCATACAACTAAATTCATTAGCGTTTCACGTTATTCCGTAGCAATGCACTAACAACCTCTCTAGCTTCAATAATGTTGCCATCGAATTACGAAATATTTTTGCTAGTCGGTGATAAATTTCGATGTCAAAATATTTATGGTAAGACCGCAAAAAGTCCTTAAAATTACACATTCGTTTCCATCTAGTATATCGTTAGAATTTGTTCGGATATAATGACATACCTTGATTTACTCTGTTTCGTTTTATTGCGCCTCGCAGTTAATGCGCTTTTTACAAATTGATGGTTTGTATCAACCTTGCGTGGAGAAAATCGATTATTAGCATTTGTTCACGATATGTGTCCGGGTTCAATTTTTCTTAGCAGTGAAATATTTTAGAATTAACGTTTGTATATTGTAAAGAGATAATTCTATCTCTTGAGGAGGTGTAAATAACTTTCGATATGTTTTGGATAAAACGATATGGAACAAAAGCAAATGTTTGTTTTTGAACCTGCCTGCTTGCTCCGTGTCTTACTTCCGGCACAAACTGGTCACTATAATCGGCGAAGTTTCGCCACAACTCCACAAAAAGTGCCTAGAAGACGATACTCAGCTTTTGTTCAGATACGTGTTTGTGCGAACATATTTACTAAAGGCAGGGATAGTATTTTATTTTGAAGTTATGTTTTTGCATACAGTTTGATTTCATTAAAACATTGTTGAATAGTATATGGTTTAGTTCTTTTAGGTTACTTGTTAAAATGAATTTGTTTAAAGACAGAACAGCTAGCGCTCATTCAGTGCCAAAATATAAATATTCTGAACAACTGTATGGCTTCAACTAAATATATTTAAACGCAATTGTATGGTTTCGGTTACAGATAAAATGTATTGTTGTTAATTCTAGTATAACTATATATTGTTCCATATGAGGTGTCTGCGTGCCCTCCTACATATCAAATGGCACCATAAAAATTCCTGATTCATAACTGCTGGAACGTGCAGTGTATGACAGCACTCATGTCATACCTCTACGCTTTCAACTTGATCATACACACCGCATGGAGGACAGCCGACTACAACAGAGGCTCTACTATGGCAAACTCTCCACTGGGAAACGTTCCTTTGACCAGCCAAAGTTGAGGTACAAAAACGGCTTAAAGGAGGCCCGTAAATGCCGTGACATCCCTCAATCTTCCTTAGAATCCACTGCTAAAGATGAAGCTGCCTGGAGATCCCATTTGACGAGGGTCGCATCAGGACCCTCAAGGAGAGGCACCAGAAAGGAAAGCTTGCGTTTGCCACCTGTATCCCCTGTCCCTGCTGCAACAGGCTCTTCCATGCAAAGATTATCCTCATCAGCCACCTCCGCACCCACCCAAACGCTTAGTGACCAGGAGGTATCTTTGCCTTTGAAGGACGAACATCATGTATTGTTATACTTTTCTGAGAGTTTGCTATTTACCAACAGCTAGAATACTAGGGGTGCTACTACTCCGAATCAGAGTTGACCTGAGTACAACTATAATTAAAGGTTAATTCAACGCTTTTCAAAACAGCCAATCCACAAATCAAAGGCTATGCTGCCGGATCAAGTTTGTCGTCATACCCAGGACTATATTAATAAGATAAAATTAATGCATACAAGGTTTCACAGATCTAGTATCATTCCTCCATAATCAACCTATGAACTTTTCATCCCACCTGCTTACTTGGAAAGAAACAAAGCATTTGTTGATCAGAATGGTTGAAATTAATTTGTGCAAGATTTCACGGCTGTAGCATTACTGTTTCATGGCCAACCTATGAAATTTTCAACAAAACTCGTGTATCATAGGGAAGGGAAAGAACGATTAGTTTTCTTTTGAATAAATCTGTTTACACTGACGCTGATTGGCTACTGGTGATATATCAGCAGTAGAAAACAGTATAAGGGGAATAATGTCCGTACAAATGTGTCAGATTTTGAGACAATGTTCTAGTAAGCGTAGTAGGCTGTGATTTCATGCAAATATACTCATCATAAACATAAAAAAATTACCAATTCATGTGATACACTTTTTTTAACAAATCCGAATTTTTATGATGTCTAGAATTTTTATGATGTCTAGAAACGAGAACTCAAAATCCTTGAATAGTACCTGTTTCGTTAAAACTTTTTTTTTGCATATGAACAGAAAATATTCTTAAGTTTTGTTTTAATTTTTGATGAAATAATAAGTTATTAGAGATAAAATTTTTGAAATTTATTCTCAGTATATATATTAATCTCAACAGCAGTCATAACTACTCCTCTTAAAAAAAGTTTTTTCTTTTTACACAAAGGTGGTGACTGTGCTCTTCTTTGTCATGTTAAACCTAGAGAAATATACATTCTCTTGTCTCAATAACCTATATATTTTTTAATTCTATTTTTTACAACATTTTTTTTCAGTCACGTCACATTTTGCTATTTCTGTTTTTCCTTACTTTTTACATTTTTCTCTCTTAATCGCGAATGTTCGGGTGGCATACATGATAGTATTGAGATGGAGAATGAGAAAAGAGTTCGACTTGGTTTTAATTTTTCCGTTTTAATTTTTCTATTTTTAATTCGTGTAAAAATTCTTATATAAAAATTGAAAAGTGAAAACAAACCAGAATAAATTAAAACAGACAAAATAAAATAAATTAATAGAAGCAAGTATAATAAATTAATCCAAACAAATAAATAAATATATATTAAAACACATTAACAAACAACGGCTACCAAAATTTTGCCGTTAGAATAACACAATAAACAACCCGTAATACATCACTGACCAGCATTTATAAAAAGTCGAAGAAAAAATGTGTTCAATGCCAAACAAACTGATGAATGTGGAAGTTGACTTTATGTTCATTTTTTTGTTTACATAAACATTATTCCAGATTTTGAGCGCTTTACTCCATAGATATAGTGTACGTTATAACTGTAGTTTATATATATATATATATATATATATATATATATATATATATATGCAGTTAAACCTGTCGTATGCGACCACCGCTACTGCCATTAGACAGTGGTAGCATACGGAAGGTGGCCGCTCATTAAAGGCTTACAGTCATGACCTATTTACGCCAGTAACGCATATTCCAATCATCAGAATGTACATATTAGAATGTTACCATGTAATCTGACAATAAATATTTGGCCTAAATTTAAATGAATTTATTCAGCATAATTCGTTTTAAAGTTTTAAAAAACGTATTTAAAAAACGTATTTACAACAGTCAACAAGAGACCAAAATATTCATTCACAAAAAATATTTGTAAATTGGATTTTAAAAAAGTCAATTATTGCTTTCACTTTCGTGCCTGTACAAGTACTAGCCATTCCTTATAAAATGTCTAGGTTGGAAAAATTCGCGACGTTTACGGTTTCAGTTCTTTTCTTAGAAGTGAGTCATAGCAAAAGAGGATCTGCGATAATACATGAAAAAAAAATAAACAAATCATACAAAAAACTGACAGCGATCGTGGGTGGGGGTAGACAAACAGAGAGATGAGTAGATATAACCAGATAGAAATAGAGTAGATAGATCCACAAAAAAAAAAAATTAATAAAGGAATGAAAGAGATAGACATTTCAGAAAGGGACATAATTGGGATTTTCTCAATCCCTGAATTTATCCAAGTCAGTACAGAGACTGCGATCTATCCCTTGAACATATCAAATGCAATACATGTTGTACAAAACATGACCGTGATGTGAACTCAGGCAATGTACATTTCAACAAGAAATAACAGTTTGATACAACACTGCAATAACAAAAAATTTGAGGAAGTGTTCCTGGCTTAGATCAAATCAGAATGAACTAGATTACTCATAAATAAGTTCGCAGTGTACGACAAAAATAGATTTTTTAAAGCGGTCGCTTGATCAGTGATGTTCACTCGTTGATGTTAGTCGCTGGTTGCATTCTGGAAGTGGTTGCTCACTAAGGGCCAATTAACATTAGGAATCCTCATAAATACATTGGACACCGTCGTGAGCTGCGGTTGTATTGTTGTCTAGCAGTTCAGCACTAGCATATATAATGTCCAGTCTGTAAACGGCGAGGATAATCCAACAAGATCAACTTAATATAAAATATTAAGTGTTATATCTATATAGAGAGCTCAATGGATGTTATCGAGAGCAATATGGTATTTATAAAGGAAAACTCAATACATTATTTAAATTGGTTATAAATTATAATTCATTTCAATGAGCTTAATTAGCTCATTTCATCAGACCACACAATATTCCTTCAATTTGGTACAAATGGGTTTATATATATATATATATATATATATATATATATATATATATAAATGCAAACTTGTCACTATACTCTTTTCGAAACACACACCTTCCGCGTATATACGCGGAAAGAAAAAAAGTTGTAAAAAAAGAAATAGAAATGAACATCAGCCAAAGCGATTTGGACCTAGCCAGTATGTAGCGAAATTTTTTTTGTATAAATAGGCAGGCGCGTACTTGTTGCCTGCCGCATCTATATTGGGACAGCTTTAAAACCTCTCCTTTTCAAAAAACAAAATAACACAAAAACGAAAAATTACATTACGGTCAAATATGAGAACATAAAAACACAGAATAAATGACATCAATGAAAATGGCCTGTGAAGAGGCTGAAAGCGCTTGTAAAGTCGAAAATTATTCAAGATTCTTATCTCAAGCAAAAAGAAACAAGTAAGAATACTGGGAAAATAAATAAAAAATTACTAAAATCTTTTTTTTCGGTCGTTTTTAACGAAACACGTTTAAATGAAAGGTTGCTACTGAAATATACATTAATATGTATGTGTGTGTATGTATGCATATCTCAAGATACGGTCTTTGCATTCTTTGTGAAGAAATATGTTGATAAATATTACGGTACTTAATATTTTCAATAGTCTAACTTTATGAAAACATTGACAAATGCATATATATATATATATATATATATATGTGTGTGTGTGTGTGTGTGTGTGTGTGTGTGTGTGTGTGTGTGTGTGTATTGTTGCTATTGACGGTTAGTTGGTACTAGATGCATTCAATAGAGTAATAAAAATTTATTTTGTAGATACTGATATTATACAAGGATGCTTCAAGGGATATATTGTTCGGCGTTTACAAAAGGATATTTCCATTTCTGTCAACTGAAAAGTAATTTCTGCCTTTGGAAAAAAGAATATTTTAGGTGTGGGATTATATTATATTTTTATAATGTTTGGTTTCCGCAGAGTAAATTCTTTGGGAATTGCCTCGGGGTGTATCAAATATTCGTGTTAAAACATCAACATTGAAACTTGGTTTGTTTAATATCTTCATTCTTAGATTATATTTTTTCTTTTCCGGGAAACACGTGTCCACTCAGTAGATAACATGAAATATAAATATATTGAAACCGAATTGGGATTCCGATTATATTTAAATTTTCAGGATACAAACATAGTCTCAGAAATCATCTGTGTCCGAATTTTAATTTATTTTTTAAACCACTTTAAAGATATACAGGGTATCCCAGAAGTAGTGCACCATCCAGATTTTTATAAAAATACATCTGAATATCAATTTTATCTAATCTAAATCTATCTAATCTAATCTATCTAAAATTATTTATAAATGGAACTTTGTCTGTGTGTGTGTCTGTGTGTGTGTCTGTTACCTATAGATTCCGAAACGGCTGAACCAATTTTCTTGAAAATTTACACAGTTGTACTATCTGTGTCTGTGAGTGTTCTGAGCTAGGTTTTGTGTCGAGGTACCCCAGATAAATATCGAAAATCGATAATTAAAAAAATCGGGTTATAGAAGGAAGTGGTCCGATTTTAATCAAATTTGATACACTCATAGACAAAGACATACGAAACGATATTCAGAAGTTTCAAGGTTGTAGTTCTTACAATAGTGCAGAAAATCGATAATACATATATACAAAAGACAAGATGTTGATGTGTGTGTCTGTTTATCTGTCTGTATGTCCTTTATAAAAATCCACAATTTTTATCCAATTCTCACCAAACTTCACACAAATATTCTTTAGGCTATGTCTGAGCTCCGGGATCATGGATTAGTTTTAAAGCATTCATTATACCCGAGCAACGCCGGACTATACTGGTAGTTTATCATAATCATAACACATGCTCAAATTGTTCACCCTCTGCATGAACACATGCATCAATTCTCTTTGTGTTTTAAGAATACAATGTACTGATGATTTGCTAAAGGTTAGCTCCTGGCTTATTTTTCTTACTGATTTCACGGGGTTTCTAGCAACATTCGCCAGAACCATGATGGATGTTTCTTCATCAGTTGCACTCTTTCGGCGATCACATCTCTCACGGTCAGCAACTGAGCGAGTTTCTTGGAAGTGTTTGATCAAACGACAGACAATGGTATGGCTCAATGGTTTTACTCGCTCAGGATGATTGCGGTTGTATTTTGAGCTACAGAGCGGTATGTTGCTCCATCTCTTCCAAACATAAAACCAATTCAACTGTCTTGTACTGTTAGTTTCTCGCCTATATCAGATCAAATCTGAAACACAGAAAAAATAAAAATTAATATATGGTGCGAGATTTCTGGGACACCTTGTATATGTTACGACACCAGGATCTATTTGAACTGCTAAGAAAACTCGATATACTCAGGAAATATATTAAAATAATTCAAAATATATCGTGGTTGAAAACCGCCTGATTGACTGAAAATAAGTTAAGTACATGAAAATAGAAAGAGCTTAAGACAACGTCGTCTTTTCAACGGATATATTCAAGCAATATAGTGAGGTGATCATGAGAGAACAATTAGTCCTACCTGGATTATTATTAGTTGACATATTTTAACCATATAGGATCTGTAGATAAAACTGCATTTATAAGGGACGGAAAGAAATGTGCCGGAACCTCTAGGCATTAATTTCCTTAAAAGAAAGCGAGAAGAAAGGACTGCAGCTACAGGGAGATTATTAATGTTTATTAATTCGGCCTTGTGTCATATATAACCGACAGGTTAGGATTTCTTTCGTCGCCATCATCAGAAAGTTGGTAGCAGGATAGAATGTGTGGATTTGAGTGGGATAGTGGACGAATAAAAATATACATTTTGTATGTTAATATATAATTTTTTGGATGGAAAAGAAGAACAAGAATTCGTAGAAGTTATGTTTAATGAGAAAGTTAAGGATATTAAGTGTTGCAGAAATGTTCGTAGTAGTAATTTGTTGGAAAGAGTTTATGCGTACGTATGTATGTATGAGCGTTTGTTTGGTAGGAATGTCTTTGAATGGAGAAGAAGTAAAAAGAACCAGCACATGAGAATGACGGAGAAAGAGAACGAATTTGCAACGCGTCCTTATGTCCAGATCGACTTGAATTTTGTCCCGTTACAGTTTAGTGTGTCATCTCGCTGGTCCCTTTCTTTCGACTTTATAATCACTTATTTTTTTCGTAATAAATTGACAAGTTATTTTAGTCTTGCATCTCGCTTCCATTGGTTAGAAAATCAATTTAACATCTACTCGCGAAATCCGGTTTCGACTTTTTCTTGAAGCACAAGGTCAATCCTTTTTCTATTTGGCAAAAGCAGGATTTCAGGCGTCATTGTGATTTTTGTAAAAGTGAAGAGCAAAGTTGCTTTTAATTCTTAATTTCCTATCCACCACAGAACTAAGCATTAACATTAAGAAGAGAGAATGAATTATAGTTTGCAAGAGGAACAGTCTGGGAAGTAAGATACGTTTTGTAGAGGCGAAAAGCAAGAATGTACAGGAATATTACTCTTTAAAGCATGTTTCAAAAGACGACAGAAATGTGACACTGAAATCCGAAGGCACGATGGAATAGCATTTCAAAAACTAAACAAAGAAACAGGAATATTTCGGGAGAAACAAAGGAAATAATACTAAGCTTGTATTTAATATCATTCATCCTGTTCAGTTTCACCACAAAAAGAATCCTTGAATCATTAGTAATATAGTTCTCCCAAAGGATATTGAGAAAATCATAGATGGAGCCTGTGGGCAACAGCGAGGTCTTTAGAAAAATGGTAAAGATAAAGATAATTAACTTTACTGGAATAAATACGGAGAAAATAGGGTTTGAAGAATTAGACACTTAGGATACATTGAATAAAAGAAAAGCAGAGAAAGACGTCGATTAACCTACCTAATGAGCTTCTATAAATGAACGACAATAATCTTACTAGGATGGATAGCACGGAGACAAACATAACTAACAACGATAGGAAATGGTGGAGGGCTATAATTGTTCATGCCATGATATAAAGTGATGCATAAAAGAAAGGTAAAAGAGCGGCATGTAAGCGTTTCTACAGAATTTTTTTAGCCATTACAATAGTAATGGCTGAAAAAATTCTGTTTTCACAATCTTATAAACATCGCTTAATTTTTTTCATTTTTCAAACATGCTCAATTTAATCACAGAAATATTTCTTCGGATATGTTTTTAAGATATCTAAATATTATAGTTTTGCTAACTAGAAGTGTTTTTATATTTAATTTTCAGCAAGGCGATAAAGCCACTAATACAGAAGGACTTAATAAGAGTGAAACATATAAGAAAATCGCAATGATAAAGAACAGGATTCAAGGAGAATGAAGAATTGCCATTGCTTTTAAATTTTTGAAGATTAAAGGTGACTTTAAAGCAAGTAATCGTAACAGACTTCTAAAATTGAGCAGTGCAAAAGAAGAAACTGCTAACATAGCACTTGCTGTTACAGCTAATTATTTCAACAGTAAATTGCTGAATCTTATATGCCAATTTATTTCTTCTTCTGTGGGCCTTGTCCTTTCAGGCCGTAGGCGATCATGGCTTTTCACGTCTCCCTATCCCTGGGGGTTCCTAGCACGATTTTTCCTTCCACACCACGCAACCCCCGTTCTGTCATCCACCTGCTCAGGCCCCTCAAATATGTTATCCGCTGTTTTCCTTTCCCTGTCCCTTTTTCCCCTCCATCTGGCCTGTTAGTATCAGTTTCTCCAAGCCATCCTTCCTTACTGCATGTCCTAAACACTTTAGTTGTCTCATCCTGAGTATTAATTTCCTTTTCTTTTCTGTCCTTTCTAAAACCTCATCATTGCTCACATTCTCGGTCCATGATATTCGCAGCATCCTTCTTTAAAACCACATTTCAGTCGCTTGAAGTTTTTCCTACATCTTTGATGATATTGGCCATCATTAACTTCCATATTGAAGAATTGACATCACATATCAATCCTGTACTCGTTTCTTATTACTTAATTCAGCTTCTGGAACGTGTCATTTGCCATGACAATTCGCACTTTTCGTCTTCCGTTAGAACACTTCCCAGATATTTAAACTTCTGTACCTGCTTGATTTTAGTATTTCCCGCCTATATTTGGCATTTTCGGATGCTCTTTTTGCTGATGAGCATGCATTCGGTTTTCTTGCAGTTTATTTGCAGTCCTTTCTTGTCACTCTCTTCAGCTACCTTGTCAAAAATTTCAGGCCATATAGCAGAAGCACCATACCAGATGTGGCAACAATATTCAATCTAGGTCTGAATGGTATGCTTAGTAGAACTGTCGAGAACGACGAATTGAATATTGAAAAAATCTATTTCCTCAGGATTTAGCCAATTATGTCTCTCTATGTTCGTTATTTCTTTATAAATGTTCATGCCTTCTTAGGTAAAAATGGTAAAATGTTTTCAGATTTCTTTTTTTGAAATATATTCCGAGACTTCATTCTTTCCAATATCAGTCAGTTAAATGCCATACATGATACACACTTTGGTGATCATGTCTCGAAAAGACACGATTGACTAGGCCACGGTCGGAATTTATTTTGGTCAATCATATTTATGTCACTCAAGTTAATATATTACACGAGGTTGCTTTTATACAACCTTTGTATTTGTATATTCGAGGAGTCTTCACGAATAAAATTCAAAATTAAATTACTTGTGCCACGTATGTTTTATGTTTTTTATTAGATTGTGTTATTTGACATTAATACGAAAGTTAATATAACTACATTAAATAAATGGATTTGTACTTGAGTAATTCGACAATCAGTAGTTGTAAATAAGCAGCAAAGACACTAGGAAACAAACCAGAAAAAGACTTGCTGAATATCCGAAGGCGAATTGGCATGGCAAAGGACGCGTTCCAGAAGCTGAGTAAAATACTAACACACAGGAAAATTTCACTATAAACAAAGAAAAGACTACTGGATTGCTATGTGGTGTCAGTTTTTCAATACGGCAGTGAATGCTGGACAATATCATCGAAAATAAGGACAAATCTGGAAGCAGCGGAAATGTGGTTCTACAGAATGATACTGTGGATATCGTGGACTGAGCATGCAAGCAACGATGAGGTGTTGGAAAGAATGGCAACAAAAGGGAAATTGATACTGAGCATCAGGAAGAGACAACTGAAGTTCCTGGGACAGGCAATGAGGAAGGAGAGCTTAGAGAACCTGATACTGACTGGCCAGATAGAAGGAAAGAGAGACAGAGGAAGGCAGTGGATAACTTATGTGCAGGGCCTGATCAGGTGGATGACGGAACGGGGGTTGCCAGGAGTAACGTGAGCAAACATACTAAGAGCCACAAATGATAGGGAGATGTAGAGAACCATGATCGCCTACGTCCTGAAGGGACAGGGCACACAGAAGAAGAAGAAGAAAAATTCATAAACTGAGGAAACAAAACCGTGAAACAAGAAACAAAGTTCAAATCATGTTTGATAATCTTAATATAACTTTCGCACTGATGCTTATGCAATGCGAATTAATCCTGTTGACTTATTAATCTTGTCATCGTTGCATAACAATGTTGAAACACATTTCGAAAGCAGTGTTAAAAAAAATAAGAATAAAAATAAAAACAAAAAACACAAATCAATTCGTTTAATCGTCACAGAGAACGTTTCAGTTTGCCACTAGCATGGCTGCTGCTAATCTCCAGAAGGGTGACATTCTTCACCTTCTAGGGCACACATTTTTCTCTGAGATAAAGTGAAGCAACTGCATCAAATTAATTACTGCGACTACTTCTAGGAATGTTAGTTTAATGCGTCGTACCAGAAACAATTTTCTCGTCAAAAGCCCATCGTTCATAATTATAAATCTACTATTTGATGATGCATTGGATAGCGTTGCCACATCGGGTCTGGAGCTCCTGCTGTTTATCTCGAGATTCTTAAGAAAATTCAGAAACGATTCTGTAATGTAATCGATCCTGATTTGGCATCCCAACATCAGTCAACCTTCTCACGGTCGTGACGTGGCTTCCCTCTGTCTTTATACAAATACTTACCATGGCAACTGTTCTCATAAACTTTTTCCCTAGTACCTCGATATACATGAAGTAAAACATGCGACTAGATTGGCAACGAGGTGTTAGCATTTTACTGTTGGACAAGCAAGCTGTAATCTTCTGTTCTATTATAATAGTTTTTTTTCTTGCACGTCTCGCCTGTGGAACTCCTTTATTCCTGCCACCAACAGCCTAAAAATAAAACTATTTAAAATTAAAAATATTTAAATGCAACATTACATATTCTGTCTTCTTGAACCCGGTTTTTTTTATTGTATATCTTTGTCGGCTAATGCATGAGTTACTGCCTTTGATGCCAATCATATTTTTGTCAACCATTGCTTGTGTTTTCTGCCTTTGATGTCAATCATATCTTTGTCGGTTATTGCCTTTTAAGCCTTTGTTGTCACACACCGCCGCCGGCAACCACGGTCAGAATTTATTTTGGTCAATCATATTTTTGTCGCTCAAGTTAATATATTACACAAGATTGCTTTTATTTCAGGTAAGAAAATAAAACTTTGTATTTCCTAGAAGACTTCACGAATAAAATTCAAAATTAAGTTACTTGTGCCACGTACGTTTTATTTTTTTATTAAAATATGTTATTTGAAATTAATACCAAAGTTAATAACAGTACATTAAATAATATGGACTTCTCAGTAAAGTCTTGCCATTTTCATTTACTCTCTGCAAACTTTGCAACCTAGTGACATTTTACTTTGCTTTGAATTAATGATCTTTTGAAAAATGTTTTATTGATGACATTCTTATTTTAACAAAAATAAAAAACATCGCAATGAAATTACGAGACGAAAACCAGCTTTTGAAAATAACTCTTCTCGAGTACAATATCAATGTTAACAGCAAAATAGCATTCCTCGACGTTAACAACTACTTATGTAAAACATCACTTATAATAACACCTGCCTCTTCAACCTCGAAATACTTAGTAAAATATAAAATCTTATAAAAGTGCAAAGTAGCAATGATAAATGTCTTCATATATAGAAATCTTATGCAGCTTTCAGTGAAATCGCACATACCAAACAAACAACAATCACAAAAATATCCAGCAAAAACTAAACTACACCAACACGAAAAATATAATACAAAAACATGAATTTCTTTTACAGAAACCAGATGCACACACATTATAAACACGATGAGTTCGATAAAGGAATAATAATTTTTGAATCAGACAGATTTTATCTCTTTAAAATTTATATTTGGTGGATATATATGTTTGAGTAGCTACTAGGACGGTTAGATCTAACGTTTACATGCTTGAAAGTTGTATTTACTTTCAAATTTGGGGAGACAATACATTCAAATATGAGAGATAATACTTTCAAATATGGGGAGACAATACTTTCAAATATGAGAGAAAATACTTTCAAATATGGGGAGACAATACTTTCAAATATGAGAGAAAATACTTTCAAATATGTGGAGATAATACTTTCAAATATGAGAGACAATACTTTCAAATATAGGGAGACAATACTTTCAAATATGGGGAGACAATACTTTCAAATATGGGGAGACAATACTTTCAAATATGGGGAGAAAATACTTTCAAATATGAGAGACAATACTTTCAAATATGAGAGAAAATACTTTCAAATATGTGGAGACAATACTTTCAAATATGAGAGACAATACTTTCAAATATAGGGAGACAATACTTTCAAATATGGGGAGACAATACCTTCAAATATGGGGAGACAATACTTTCAAATATGGGGAGACTATACTTTCAAATATGGGGAGACAATACTTTCAAATATAGGGAGACAATACTTTCAAATATGGGGAGACAATACTTTCAAATATGGGGAGACAATACTTTCAAATATGGGGAGACAATACTTTCAAATATGGGGAGACAATACTTTCAAATATAGGGAGGCAATACTTTCAAATATGGGGAGACAATACTTTCAAATATGGGGAGACAATACTTTCAAATATGGGGAGACAATACTAGTTTGTAGATTAAATTCTAAATCTAAATATCGGATAAACCTTTTATAAGTAAGTTTTCACTTGTATTTCAAAATCAGGGTTTTTGAAGAGTACGAAATGCATTTTTCTAATATTCTCTTCTGTTTTTCCGCCCTATCATCAATATATATATATATATATATATATATATATATATATATATATATACATACATACATACATATATATATATATATATATATAATTATAAATTATACTTTAGAATTTGTACAAACTACAAGCTACTACAAAATTGTACATTTTCGTTCGACATTGAAAGAACAATGACTCATCAGGTAGTTAATAATGGTGTTCCGCCTGTGGAACTCCCTTCCACAAGTCTGCTTTCCCGACAGTTACAATCTCCAGGTGTTTAAATGTAGGGTCAATAGACACCTCCTATCACACTAACTCCCAACTATTCTCACAACACTCTCATCTACCCAACCCTCATTCTCGGTATCCTCACCCGCCTATCACCCACCCTCTGTTATTTCCTATATTTAACCAGCCTTTCTCCACTCTACGTAGCCCCCTGCACAGTAGTGGCAGTGACATGCCTTGCTCGGGGTGAAACGCTTATAAAAAAAAAAAATTGAAACTTTTTTAAAATTAATGTTTTGGACGTTGCAATTATTTTCCTCGTTCCTTATTTATTTGTAAATATATATATATATATATATATATATATATATGTGTGTGTGTGTGTGTGTGTGTGTGTGTGTGTGTGTGTGTGTGTGTGTGATGGATAAATTATCTGCTTAATTACACAGAAATTAATATAATTTCAACTGATAAAATCCCCAAAATTACATGTGGAGAAAGTGAAATCCCAGAGACGTTCAAATCCCGTAGCCTCATCGAGGTTAAAAACGTTCATTTTGACAGGAAAAATACAGTTTTCTCAGTGATAGGGAAATGTTACTCACTGAGCTTTGGAAATATTGAAGTCAAATTTTCCCAATGAGCTGTGATATCAAGAGCAAAGGAATGATCAGCTACCAGACTCTGGCTATCTATTTTTACGTGCTTCCATAAACTATAGTATTATCATTCATTTAAGGAAAGGGCAAGACATTAAAAATATTACAACACAGACTATAATGGCTTAGACGTAATATTTACACCTACAATCAATAACTGAATATGCGTAATAATTTTCTTCCCTAGAAAAGAAGTGCATATACGCAATATATACACCTGTATACAATAACTACATAGACGTGATATATACACATATATACATTAAATGCATAAATGTAAAATATACAGGATTGGATACATAAATAATATTCTAAAGTACGCAAAAAGGAAAATAAAACTAACATCTTATTTCTACAAATATATTTATCAAAATTACACAAAAATATCTTGAAAATCTCAACGTGTAATTTTCTTCAATAGAACTGCCATTGCCTTCAATTACGGCCTCCAGACAACTTCACAATCTTTTTGGCGAGGTCTCTTTTTTAACTTGGTGATTGCTGCCATAATCTTTGCCTTCAGTTCATCATTGCTGTCACAAGTTGTTTTTTTTTTTTAGTCTATCGCTCAACTGCGGCATACATATAATAATCAAGGGGCTTCCAGTCTAGGAAGTTAGCCGGTCAGATGTAAGGTGTGATGCGGTCGCAGAAAATGTCTGATAGCCAAGACAGGGTTCTTCTGTTTGTGTGGCATAAAGCAGAGTCCTATTGCCAGACATATGCTCTTCCAGAAGCCACGCTCTTGAACCAAGACAGCACTACTTGATGTAGGCCTCCGTGTCGTGACGGAGGCCTCATCAACAAATTCAGGAGTTTTTGTTTTTCATCAGAATGACCAGAGTAAGTTTTCTAATCGGCTGTACCTTCTTGATCATCCATCTCTTTCTGAATCCTTTGCACTGTCCTCGGAATGACATCTTAACACTCTAAAATGTTCGGATTGTGGCTTCCGGTGTAAATTCTAATCAGTAAAGCATATAGTTTCCAAATTTATGATGGAGTGAATTGCATCATGGTGGTCTTTTTTTCACATTTAGTGCCCAACTGACCCTAATATACTGTGCAGTCAATAAATTTGAAAACAACCCAAAATTAAAAATATAAAATGTTGATGATTTTAACGATTGCTTTTGATATATATATATATATATATATATATATCGAAAGAGAGAGGCTAGTAGTCATTTAGCATATTTCAGTCAGTTAAGTGCCATACGTGATACACGATTTTGGACGATCATGTCTGGAAAAAGACATGACTGACTGGGCAGAATATTATCCAGCAGTAGGTTGCCATTGCTTTCTGCGGTAGACAGGTTGCCAGCTAAGGCTATAGAACACAACCTCTCCTAATATTTAACCCATAACTGGAGGGAAGAGACAGATTAATACCTTTCCTAAGGGTATTTGTGCGTAAATGAATGCAAGGAATTCAACTGGAATTCGAATTCGGCTCCCCGAGTTGGCGTTCCGAGTCGATATTTATTGCACTACAACGCACATTGAAATACATAAAATAATTTCTAAAGAAGATGTTTTTCCCATTTCTAGTATGTGTCATCGCTATTTCCAGTACTGATGGGAGTTTTCTTCCTAACCATTTATCTGAGCGAGTGAAGATCGTCAACATCTTGATTATCTCATTGCCTTTTTTTCTTTGAGGTATATGTGTTGCACTTTAGCTCCTGTTACTCTTTAATGACCTGAACCGACGTTATTTCTGTTATCTGGCCCTGTTTTTAGCTTTTGATTCTGTAGCGCCAGTCCACAAGTTTCGAAGAGAGAGAATTTTCCCCCAATATCCAGTCATCACTCTCTGAAAGCCATTTTAACCATTGATTTGAAAAAGCGGTTGTAAGATTATCAAAAATCAGTCACTCTCATTTTTCACTTCAAATATTTCGCTAAATAATACCCTTTATATAATATTTCAGTTTACACACCATCGCCTTTCTAATCTTTTCCCTTGCAAAGCGGTTACAAGGGACGTTGCTACACCCTAAAATATATCGGAGAAAAAAATTTGCAGAAAGCTGATGCATAGTTTTTCGGGAATGTGTTGTAGCACACCTCATAACTGAGTGCATTCACGTGAGAGAGCTGATTGATTGTTCTATGCCGGTACATTTCCAACACTTTTGCTGGCATTTTGATGTTGATTAGTTTCCCTGAACGATCGTCATTTTAAACCGACGTTTGATTCGTATTTAAGAGGAAGTGCCACCCACGAACCCGTTTTCAACTTGAGTAATGTTTGCCAAAAGCCTGACAAAGCAATTCGATGTTTTTCGCTTGTTCATATGTAGACCGTCATATAAAACCTAATAGAAAGACATTGCACTATTTTTTTCATTTACCTTAAACATGGTAGAGTCGTTCTAAAACAGTATACGCCACAAAAAAGAAACTCGTGCCTTAATTAGATACGATAACAAAACACCTAATGGCAGTACAAATCAGTATTACCGTCAAACACAATTTCTGTAAACGGTAAACTCACACCATTGTGCAACGAAAAAATATGCTATACCATTTTATATATCTTGCTATTTTAAACTATTTTACTCATCTTGGTTGATAGAGATGTTATTATATATACAACGTTTCTACTAAGTACCGTCTGATCATCATCAGGTGTACATTGATTGGCTGATAATAACATTTATATCAACCAATATGAGAACAATAGTTCGAAATAATACTAAGATATTGAAAATTACTCATTTCAAAAATAAATACTAAAATCTTCTGCACGGTCAGTCATTTCTCGACAGAGACATAATCGCCCAAACGTATATCACGTGTGGCACTTAACTGACTGATATGCATTTATAGAATATATTATATATGTTCCGTATATTCAGTTATATAGATATAGATATACTTCATTGGCACTCGATCGTATCTTAGTATTGGGATTGTCATCCTCTTTCTTTATTCTCTATGCACCCTTTTGGCAATGGTGGAGATGGCTGTAAAGACCCAGCCTGAAACGTTATGAGAAAGAATCCCAGTGGAGTGTGGGTGGTTAAAGCGTCTGGGCGAGTTGGGCACGTTTCCGATTCTATTTATGTTCTTAGTTGGATTCGAAAGTCTCGCCCCACACTCGTTTTTCTTGTATAGAGTGTACACTGTACGATGAGTAAATTGTCGCCTTTATATATTTTTATTTTCGCACATACACGTTGTTTTTTAATCGTTTCACCCAAAGAAAACCACTTCCATACATATATGATAATTCTACAGCTTATAGATGCACATACAAAAAAAAAAATAAAGAAATAATAACCCCAGCCTGGTAGATGATCGTTCCTTTGCCCTAAATATCACAGCTCATTAGATAAGATTGACTTCAATATCTCCAAAGCTCAGTAACATATCGTCAATACTGAGCAAGTAGTGTATCTTCTCTTATCATACTGAACATTTGTAGATTACTTGATTCGAACGTCTCTTGCGCCTCACCTTCTCCGCGTAGCTCATAAACTCATATATGTTATCTAATATATACGTCCCTTCGCTAAGGAGGCGAGAAAAATGGTCTGTTTCTTGTTCTACTGAAGCTAATTCATCTTGACACGCTATAAATTTACAAAAGCCAGATCAGATCAAAAGTACCTATTACCACCATATCTGGGTTGAAGCCGTTTAATCTTTACTTTGCACCTTTAAGAAAGTTTGAAAGCATTTACGCGGCCGTTCTGTTGATTAAATATAGCCTAGACCCACCATGTTAGATAAACAGGGTTGAAACAACGAATTTTCTTCATAATCAATTAATAGAATTGATGTTCTATTAAGACAACAAAGAACCGCTACTTTGCGTAATAGAAACCCGAAAGAATCACTAAAATCCCTTCAAATCTCGTATCAGATTTTATCTACTTCAAAGAAGGTAATTCCGTAACCCCTCCACCATGGGTAGTAATTTTGCCTTGTATAGGGAGGTGGAGGGCAGTATAAAAACATAACCATGTGCAATCATGATGCATTTCCTTTATTATCCCTGTCTACACAGTATTAAAACCGAATTTTTCTATTTCGTTGTCTGGGTGTAATTTAAGGTTAGATACCCTGCATTTTAATTCATAGCTGAAAGGAGAAATGAATTTCTGTTTTTTCTATGGGTATTAGTGCGAAACTGAACGCACAGACCTGAATTTCAACTCGATTTGCAGATTCTACTTTCCGCACCGATAGCTGTTAGGCTACCAGCAAAAACTAGAATAATGCAAGGAAATTGTCAGTATTCAGTGCACATTTATCAAAGTGAATTAAATTTTTTTAAAAATTCAAATTATTTCAAGTTGTCTATTTTTTATGTATTTTCCATTAATTTCTTTCACGTGTTTTTCAAAAGAATGTATGAACAACACTTGATATGTCGATAATATTTCAAGATACTAAAAAGAATATGTACGCATAAAAACCACACACACACACACACACACACACACACATATATATATATATATATTAATCATATATTTTAATATATATATATATATATTTGGGCATTGATCACTTTTTATGCAGATTTAATTAAACATGACAGAAAACGTATAATTAAGATTTATATTTTTTTATGAAAAGAAAAATCATATGAACAGATGAAAAAATATATAAAATTTAATTACAATACCTTATCTTTCATTTATAATGAAACCTATATATATAGTCATCCACAGATAGTTCTGCTTTGCTGCATCAAAGAGCATCGGTACGGTAAGACGTCAGATCGCTTCCAGCCAGGACTGAAACCCGACTGATTTGACGTCAGTCGGCGATTCTATCTATAAGCTATGGACGCTCGGTGGTGAAAGACACATTTTAGCAAGTTATATATACACACACACACACGCATATATATATATATATATATATATATATATATATATATATATATATATATGAAAGGCGAATTGTTATATATGTGCGTAAATACCGACTCTTTCGAAGTTTTGGTGAATTTGTTGATAAATGAGGATCAAGAAAAGATAGTACTATTGACGTTCGACTTATTATTTTCCTAAGTCAAAACGGACTAAAATGATCCTGGTAGGGTATATTACACTAAATTATCACCCGTGGAGACAGATTCCAATTACAATATCACAAATATCCTTTGTTTGTATAAATAACCCGGGATACCATACTTGCACTCAATTAGAGGACACGTTAAATGCAGATCTATTTCCGCGTGGTCTAAAAACTTGGGTAATTTGCGTTGTTACCTGTCAAGATTGAATTCTATTTTGTTATAATTAGTCTGTGGCTTTAGTAGGCGTGTGATTGGATGGTTAGAACGTTAGAATTTTTTCATGAGAGCCGGTTTCGAATTTTAGTATGGTCACATTTTACAAGAGACAATTTCATAATATTGGTATGGAGAAACATTATATTAATATATTCATAAATTATTTATAATACAAAACTCAAGAGTCACTCAAGGCAGTGGTTTACTAAATGGTATTGTCAAAGCTGGAATGTGAACATTGAGCAACAAAACAATCAGACAATAAAGGTAGTAGGAGTTTTATTTTTTCGATAAAATTGAGAAAGGATTAATAAAGTGGATGCCAATTTTGAACAATGAAATTTCAGTTAACATATCCAAACTACAAAATTGTCAGCCTATTACTGGTTGGAAGAATTACACATTTTACTTGGTTTTATATGGGCGCCAGCTGTTACAGTGTTAGTGTTCCGACCATGTGACTCGGGTTCAAATCTCATCATGCTCGGTATCGGCATGCCGACACGAAGTCACAAATAGGTGCGTCAACATGAAATAACAGCTCAAGACGGAGAGGTAGAAGCTATTCGCCTAAAACTCTTGATCACGCCAGATTATGTGCTCTCCTCCCAAAACGGTAACTAAGCTCATCTATACAGAGTTGCCGTATAAACCACCAGTTGATTTGCAGGTGCCAATATCCTGTCTTATTCCGTTAAACTATCCTTTAGATACTTATGATAAGTAATTAAGATATATTAAAATAAATCAAGCAGGCTAACTATTGAATGTAAGAAAGTTTCTTGGATGTCAATAAAAGAGACAACAAAAGATCTGTGTTAGGTATCAGTGGCGTCAAAGCATCAACATGTACAGAGATTTAACTACAGAGTGCGATGGATGAATTGTCGTCTAATTTTGCAAAAATGAAAATAACACTTATATCTCATTTTAACAGAAATATCTCGAAGAGTAAATTTATTCAATAAAATTGCCATTTGCTTCAACCAATGCCTCCAGACGACTTCGAAAGCTGCCTCTCTTCCGGACAGTCTCCTTATTTCATTTGGTGAATGCTCTCATAATCTTTGCTTTCAGTTCACCTTACAAGGATGTTTTGTTCGTTCAACTGCACGTCACACATAGTAATCAAAGGGGTTGATGTCTGGGTAATGACCAGGTGTAAAAGGTGAAGCGCTCACAGACTTGTCTGACAGCAATGACTGTGTTCGCTTGTTTCTGTAGCATTGTGAAGAGTCCTGTTGCCAAACATTGTGTCTTCGAGAAGCTACCCTCTTGACTCAATACAACGTTACCTCCTCTAGGCAATTAATGTAGGCCTCCGTATTAAGTATGTGGGAAGATAATAGACACAAAACGTCGTTCATTAGTGATCACTTCAAAGTCTTCTTTACCAGCATTAGAATCAACTCAACTCTTTCTGAATCTCCTGTATTCTTTTTAGATTGACACCCAAGCACTCTGAACTGCTTGTATAGAAGAGGGGTCAGTAATATTTTGGAGAGTGAGGGGCAAAAAGCTATGTAGAATCTTTTAGGAGAGCCAAACTGCTGTGGCTTTTGTGTCATGGAGAAGAACTATGTTATTAAATATGTGAACAAATTTTCCATGTGTTTGAAGAAAGCAAGGATTCAATATAACTTAATATCTGATGGAAATTTTGGTAAAATATATTACATCTTAAAAATAAATTTTTCATAAATCAGTGCTGAAAAAAAATTCATTAAAATCAATTGAAAACACTATTTTATATTCATTTAAAAGTATCCGCTCACGAAAGCAATTTCAAAGAAAATGTGAAAATCCGACTGTACGCTAATTTCGCCGATCCCTACAAATAAAAAATAAAAGTAAAACACATTCCCCAGTTAAAAAGAAATAGTTTTTTTTTAATTTCGTCGCAATATATTCAGACTATCAACTGTCACTTTGCTTTACCTATATTTATATCGTGTCCAGAGTAAGGTAGCGGGATGGAAAAGACTCACTCGAGGGCCGGATGTGGCCCGCTGGCCGGGGGTTGCCGACCGCTGGTATAGGAGATTCCAGTGCGAATGCTATGCAGTTCATTGTGCCGTTTCCAAATTTCTGGCGTAGTGAATTGCGTCATGATGCTCTTTTCTAACAGATGGTGTTCAACTAAGAACCGGTCTGTTCTGTGTATCATGATAGACTACATCCGGTAGCAAGATCTCTGATCTAGGGTGGTGCTTGACACTGCTGGAGTCAAAACAGTAGGAAAGCATAAAAATACATTATTATTGTAAAAAAAAGTCCAGTAATACATTTTTGAAATAAAATAAAATCAAATCTCCCAAATCAATGAAATTTTAACATTAAATTACTCATAAGGAGTTGATATACCATTAAAAAAAACAAACAAACAACCGAGAACCGGTGGTTCAACGCGATCTGGTCATAATCAGAAGCGTTATAATCCATCTTTTGAAAGTGAGTTTAGTGCTATACGCTTGGGTGATTATGTCTCTTTTGAAATATGACTGACTGGGCTGAATATTTTCCCGTAGTAGGTTACCTTTATTTTCTCCGGTAGACTGGATAGCGGCCAAGGCTATAGAGCTCAATCTGTCCTGTTATTTAACACATAGCTGAGGGGGAAAAGACAGATTAATAACTTTCCCAAGTGTATTTGCGCGTAATTGAATGCTCGGAATTTAATTGTAATTCGAACTCGGCTCTTCGATTTATCGTTTCGAACCGATTACTACTGCACCGCATTGAACATTCTGCGCAGGTACGTATAGAAAAAATTGAAGGTACATATAATAGAAAAGAGGAAGTCATTATATTATATTAATATGATAAGTCGATTCAAGTCGATTCCTTACTGATTCTAATAAGAGGTCTGGCGATAATTTACAACAGCCCATTAACTAATGCGGCAGAGGAGACCTCGATCAGAATTCACTGAACGGAGACTCAAACAAACTCACGTATTCAGCATTAAAAGAATGATTATTTCATTAAATTCATTAAGTCAAAAGTTTAATCCAGATGCTTATTAGTTTTTACACAAAGAAAAGTTTTCATCTTTAAAACTCATTATGAATACATTGGACATCTAGAAAAATATCCCTAGACTCGTTATCGATAGTACAGTGACATCTCCAACCAAGCTGTAGACCGGAAAGACGATGAAAGGAATTGTACTTTCTTCTGAGTTAAGAAATATTTGACTTGAAAAATATTCATGGCCTGTCTTAAAGTGCATTCTATCTGCGCGCAACAGTTTGTTGGTATTTTAAACGTCTATGTTTCTTGATGGGTAAGTTTATATAACCGTGTGAGTGTGGGTAATGCCGAGGAGAATCTGAATGTATCTCTTCTGGACAGCTCTATCCTTTTCTTATTCGCCGCTAGTCGAGTCCGGTTACTGCCTGTCTCACTGGAGGGGAAAGTTGTCAGCCCGAGTAGTGCATCTATTAATCAGACTGTTCCTACGCGGCATCAGGATCAGTGGACCGCGAATGCTTCACTGATGGGGTGGGCGGACAGGTCCGATCTCGTCGAATGAACGTCTTTTTTTGCTGCTTATTTCGAAATATCTATATGCCTTCGTCGATTTTTCTCTCTTTTCCATTTTCTTACCCTTTGGGCCACGTCGTCGTCTTGTCAATTCGCATGCTTCTATTTCTTTCAAACAATTATTTTTGTTTGCCGTTATCGTCTTGACATTTTGTTTTTACTGTTTATCTTTATTTTCTTTGATTTTATCAAACTTATTTGTTCTTTCTTAGTTATCCTTTCTCTGACTACATTATCTTTTCACATAAAAAATTATCGCATTTTTCTAAATCTTAATATTTGACTCCTTCAAATATTCAAACTTTCTCCACCATAAATATTTTGATCTTTATCCGACCACGTCATTTTTCCACATTTTACCACTTTTTTCCAAATCTTAATATTTGACTCCCTGAAATATTCAAACATTCTCTGTCCTTAATTTATTTTATCTTTCTCTGGTCACGTCATCTTTCTACATAAAAATTATCGCATTTTTCTAAATCTTAATATTTGACTCCTTCAAATATTCAAACTTTCTCCGCCATTAATATTTTTAGTCTTTATCCGACCACGTCATTTTTCCAAATGAAAATTAGTGCTTTTTAACAAATCTTAATATTTGACTCCCTGAAATATTCAAACATTGTCTGACATTAACTTTATTTTATCTTTTTCTGACCAAATCATCTTTCCACGTAAAAATTATCGCATTTTTTCTAAATTTAAATATTTGACTCCTTGAAATATTCAAACTTTTTGAGCAATTTTATTTTTTTTATCTTTCTCTAACCATGTAATCTTTTAAAAATTTATATTTATTTTCATTTTGTGTTTTCTTTTATTTTAAAACTTAACATTCCTACCACCTTTCCACATCTCTTTTTCTTTTTCTCACCTATGTGAGAATTGAATTCCCGAAACAGTCATAATCAATCTCTTGTGTCCCCTGAGCTAGTAAACAGAAATAATTCTTGAGTATTTACACGCAAGAAATCCTACTGCGCATTTTTGCAATTTATAAAAAAAATGCATAAAGCTATTCATCCAATTTTAACACAACATAACTAAATATATATCAACCCATATATTCAACATTAAAAATTTACTATCATTTAAATACTAGTCGACTTAGTTTCCAAGAACTTCTCTTTTTCTCTTCCAATATTTTAAAACTTTTGAACACGTATTTTGCACTCCCCATGGCCAGTATCTGCAATATAATCGGTCCTTACTTAGCATCTCAACTTGAATTTTACACATTTATAAATCTACCATTCGTCCGTACAATGAACCAGTTAGTCAATGAAGTGCAATACGTGATATACGCTTGGGCGATCATGTCTCGAAATAGACATGACTGACTGGGCGAAAGAGTATCTCGCTGTAGATTGTCATTACATTCTATGGTAGACTGTTGCTATAGAACCCAATATGTCTTGTTATTTAACATATATTAGGACGGAAGAGCTGGATTAATACTTAATTTCCCAAGGGTATTTGTGCGTAAGTGAATGCAAGGTATTCAACTTGAATTCGAACTCAACTCCCCGATTATTCACTGCACCACAACGCACAACGGTTCGCATATCTTGTTTAGTGCTCTTATTCATCTCGAGATTTTTGACAAAATCTAAAAAAGTAACTGAAATGTAATCGGCCATGACTTAGTATCTCCAAATCAGTCACTTTCTCACCGACTTGATGGGGTTACCTTCTGTCTTTTCTGAAAATATTTTCATGGCAATTACTCTGACGAGGTTTTCTCCCTGGTGCCCCGTTCACTTGAGTTTAAGCGTGCTACAAAATTGGCATTTAAGTCCGACTATTTTACCAGTGAAATAGTTAAATATAAACGCCACTTCTACTCCATCAGGTTCTTTCTCGCACTTCCCGCCTGTGGAACTCTCTTTTACTTGATTCCATGATATCTACAATCTCCCAAAAATTTAAATGCAACGCCAACTGCCATTCTTCATTTTCTAGAATCATCTTTTATCCTTTTGATCCATATCCCTTTAACTAATACTTATCTCACGTTAATCCCTTCCACCCTAGCGACTGTTCCGCCTTATTTGGGGTGATATGATTTTTAAAAATTTCTAAGTTTGTCTTATAATTTCATGTCCTTTTATAAAGTACATACAAATAATTAATGTATAAAAAAAAGAAAAAACGTTTTTGTTTATTGTTGTGGCCAGTTAAGGCCAGAAAGAAAGACACGAAAAAAAGGTAGGTTGAACCAATGTATTGGAATAACAGAACATATATACAAAATAAGAGTGTTATTAGCCAGCAGACAGTCGTCGCCGTCCTTTCGCCTTGGCCGAGATAGAACCCACTACACCCCTACAGTATTACCTGTGCATTTGGAACCCTGGCACAATTTGTAGCGAAATTCATAATCTTGTCAAATAGCTGAATACTTGATGCTTCACCAGGGCTACCCAGAGTGTTTTTATTGTGACACCAACACTAGATGGGTTGCCTCCAGGCCCCATCCAGTTATTTAACCCATAACTGGAGGGAAGTGACGGATTGATATCTTTCCCAAGGGTGCTAGTGCTTAAGTGAATGCAGGGTACTCAACTGGAATTCGAACTCGATTTCTCCTTCCGAGCCGATATCCACTGCACCACAACGCATATCCAGCAGATAGAAGTGTCCGTCCGAACTCTCAAGTCTCAACTGCCTTCTTTAGGAAGTCTCGCATATTAGTATTTATGAAGGAGAAAGAGTTCATTCAAACGTAGATAGGGGACGATAACGTTTATAAAAGTTGCTAAAATAATAATTTACTTTATTTACAATGTTAGGAGTGTTATCCTCTTTTGTATTATCATATTCACGATGTTATAGGCTCCGGCCTTCTTTCTGTAAAGAAAATCGATTTAGATAAGGAATATGAAAATAATTCATTTTAATAGTTAATTGAATGATTTGGTTTTATCCTCCACTTATTCCTGTTATTTTGCCAGTGCATTCGACGACGTTGTCCTTCATCACTTTCTTGGTCGGTACTTTTTCCATCTTCGCTGTAAGATGCTTTGAAGTGGATTCGTGATCTGGTTATGAAGCAATATGACTTCAGCTTCCACTTCTTTAGAGTGGTCAATAAGTCTGTATAGCCATTTATTTGATGATTTAGTCGGTCGGTGTAATAGATACCATGCAGACGTCTGAAGTATCTTAGCTTGGTTTTGCCTTTAGAGACCTGATGTTAAACTCCACGATTAGCTTACTTACATACTTACGAACTTTTAAATACATTTCTACTTAATTTTCAAGAACTTTTCCAAATGTAATATCCTTTGCCCGTCTTGTTCTTTTTATGCTCTTCTAATTTTTTAATCGTTGCACTTAAAATTTCAGATAGACATGGCAAGTATATTATAAGATTGTGTGAGAATTTGATTTATTTCTATAAAGGATATACAAATAATATTTTCTTATATAAGCACAGAAATAATGCGACCTGCCGACTGAGGTTTGAGAATTACGTCGACAGTATCTCTGCAGAGGCGTAAAAACCTAATGAGGTGACTTGGGTATGACAATACAATAAACTACATCCGGATCCTGGGTATAACGATAAAACAGTTTTGATTTTAAATATAATTAACAAATGCTGGACAATATTGAAGGAAAGACACGAAGAAACAGAAATGTTGTTCTACAGAAGGATGCTAAGGATACCATGGACAGGAATGTGAGCGACGATGAAGACTTTGAAGAGATTGGAAACGAACAGGAAACTCATACTTAACATTAGGAAGAAGAAGCTGAATCTTCTGAGACAAGTAATAAGGTAGGAGGACTTGGAGAATCTAATACTCACAGGGTGGATAGAGGTAAAGAAAGACGAGCATACTTGATGGGTTTAAACAACTGGTTGGTAGAGCAGGTTTTGCGAGAAATAGCAGGACAAATTTTGTTAGGAGCAGCAAGAAAAAGAAAGCTATGGAGGGCAATTATCGATTACGCCCTGAAGGGACTCGGCACATAAAAAAGAATAGTATAAAAAATATACATTAACAACTTTTTTCCTCATTCTTTGATAACGGTCACTACCTACTTCTTTTTCATGTGCCTTGTCTCTTCAGGACGTAGGCGATCATGGACTTCCACTCGGCTCTGTCTTTTGTTACGCTCAAAAATTTTTCTCTTAGTATCTCTTTCAAGCCCCGCCCCGTCAACCATTTGCTCAGACCAAACAAGTACATCTCGCGCTGATTTCTCCTGTCACTCCTTCCATTTATTCGACCT
This sequence comes from Ascarosepion bandense, assembly GCA_037127315.1. Lineage (NCBI taxonomy): Eukaryota > Metazoa > Mollusca > Cephalopoda > Sepiida > Sepiidae > Ascarosepion > Ascarosepion bandense. Next base: position 562,128 of record JBBBDQ010001018.1, on the reverse strand, counting down.
GTGAGTATCAAGTTCTCCAGGCCTTCCTTCCTCATTACTTGTCCCAGGAACCTCATCTGTCTCTTCCTGATATTTATTGTCAGTTGTCTTCTCGTTTGCATCCCTTCCAACACCTCATCGTTGCATACGTGCTCTGTCCATGGTATCGTCAGCATCCTTCTATAAAACCGCAAGTCTGCTGTCTGAAGCTTCTCCTTCATCTTTTATGAGATCGTTCAGCATTCACTTCCATACAGAAGGACAGATATCACATAGCAATCCAGCACTTTTTACTTTGTTTCTATTGAGATTTTCCTGTCTTTTAGTACGCTGGTTAGCTTCTGGAATGAGTCTTTGACCATGCCAATGCGTCTTTGGATCTCCGAGTCGCATTTTTCTTCCTCTGTCAAAACACTTCCCAGGTATTTGAATTTTTTACTTGTTTTATTTTGGATTCTCAATCTTGCAGTTGGCATATTAGTCTTCTCTTTTTGCTGATTACCATACATTCAGTTTTCTTGAGGTTTATGCTCAATCCTTTCTTTTCACATTCTTTTGCTAAATTCTGTAGAAGATCCTGCATTTTCCTTTCCGTGTCTGCTATCAGCACTGTGTCATCCTCTTATCGGATATTGCTCAGATTGTAGCCGCCAATGTCGAATCCTGGCAAGGCTTTTATTTCTCTCATAATTGCTTCGCTGTACAGATTGAAAAGATCCGGTGAGAAAACACATCCTTGCCTCACGCCGCTTTCTATTTTTGTATACCTGCTGAGTTCACTTCCTATCCGTACACAAGCGGTTTGCTGCCATATTTAAATTCTTGATTATCCTAACCTCCCTACCTTAATGCTCTTAAATTCGGAAGAGTTGTGACAATGCATAAGTGATTTAATATATTTTTCATTTTTTTAATATCTTAATCAATTCACTTAAAGCAAGCCGATAAAGTCACTAAGAGGCAAGGTGGCTACTGTGAGTGTAAAAGACTGATCAACCTTTAAAAGGAACTAGAAACCCAATCCTAAACAGGAAACAAAGAATAAACCTCTACTCTTGTACAAAAGACCGGGAAGGGTTGTAAACCGGACGATAGGCGAATCTCTCTATTCATTTAAGTATTAAAGAGATAATCTTAATGGAGAAACAGTCTGAAATATTCATGGTGTTTATACCAATATAACTGCGCTCTTTGTCTCAACGCGGTGGTTCTAGGTACGACGATAAACCGCATCAGGCAGCACGGTCACTGCTTGGGAGATTAGAAGGAGCATGGGACCACTTCATAATTGCTGTTGTTGAACCTCTTCTGGGATGGTTGCTACTGTTATGTTCCTAACTATTGGCAAATATTTGATTCCTAAACTGGAGTCAAGACACTATGAAAGCATAAAACTAGATTTAATAGCAAAAATACCTGCAATATGTTTTCGAAAATAAAAATTACAAGTAATGCACTTAAATACGCCAATGAAATTTGATCTCTAAAAGAATTTCTCAAAAAAAATATATATTCTGTCCATACGAACTTACCCTTTAAAACTTGTCGGCATTAAATAACCCATTGAGATTGATATGCCGTAAAACAAAATAAACAAACAAAACTGTGGAAATATTTTGTTTCTATAAATGTTATGAAAATGATTTATTATTTCAAGGAACACAAAACGAATTTACTTTAATGAACAATATGAAAATAATTCGTTCTGCAAAGGATATGAAAATAATTCATTCTGAAAAGTGCATGAAAGAATTTGTTTCAAAAAGAACATAAAAATAATTGGCTTCTATAACGGATATAAAATAACCCCAAAAGGAATATAGTACATAATTCAGTGTGTATCCATCAGTTTTTGTTTTATTTGGAGCTTGGATAGCTCGATCTATCTGTATGCCTCGTCTTCCTTCTGTAGCAAAGTCAATTTTTCATTCAATTTTTCAATGCAGACAATGCATCAAAACATATCAAAACAAATCTTAGGTTAAACCATTATAAGTTTCGATGACTAATCCTCAAATGTTACCATTGAAAAATATTACAAATATTTTTTTTAAACTACATAAATTTTTACTTTATATATCTAGGAAATAACTAAAGTATACATCTGATGGAGTATCATTTTAGACATGGAGATACTATAATAATATCTAACATATGCTTGGGCACAATTAAATGAATGAACATCGCCAAATGACAAACTGAAGGTACTAAAATAAAACAACAATTTAAATATATGATAATATTTTAAATATTTTAATGTGAGGTCTGTTTTCAATATGGCGGTGAATGCTGGGCAATCTCTTCAAAGATGTATGAGAGAATTGAAGCAACCAAAATGTGGTTCTAAGGAACGACACTGAGGACACCATGGACCGAAAATGTGAGCAAGGTTGACGTTTTACAAAGAATGGAAACGAAAAGGACACTAAAATTTAACATTAGTAAAATACAGCTGAAGTTCCTGGAACACATATGTGGAAAGAGGACTTGAAGAATATGATACTCACAGGTCAGATAGAGGGAAAGAGAGTAACATACTTGATGCAATTGAGCAAATGAATGAGAGAGCGGGGTTTGGATGGTGTAACAAGAGAAATCGTGCTAAGAGCCACGGAACAGGGATATGTAGAAGGCCATGATCTTCTACGTTCTGAGTGATACGTCACATAGAAAAAGATATTCTGTTCATAAATTACCGAAATCTTTGTATAAGTTAGCTTATCGATTCCAACAAATAAATCTTGCGTCAATAAAGAAAATATTGCGGGAATCTTTATGAATGTTTGAAATATATATGCTATTCTCAATATGTATCTACTAGCATAATCGTATCCATTTAATTTAAATAAAAAATGTTTATATTATAAGCCTTTCAGAGACAATGAGCGAATTTTTTCAAAGAATTTCGTAACTTACGTAGAATCGATTTAGAACTCACAGTCATATAGCACATCTACTTTTCCCATAGGAAACATTATAAACATGGACACTTAGACATACAGACGCACACTCACGCACGACACGTGCGCGCACGCACTCACACACAGATATATATTTGCAATAAAAGTTAGACTTCAAAGAATTAATATATATATGTATTTACATTACTATATATATATATATATATGTATATATATATATATATATATATATATATATATACATGATTTGTTTGAAAATTATTTTTGATCGATTCTTGTATTTAAGTAGGTATTGTTTATAATCAAACAGTATTATATATTTATTTCTACTGGCCTGATCATTTATGATAAAATTTTTGTGATGAAAATGTGTGTTATTCGGTAGAATTTGAACTTGCATCCCCATAGAAGAAGCCACCAATAGATCTGCCATGTCTTAGACCTATCGACCACAAATGAACTTCAGTCGAAACGAAGTTAAATCTAGCCTATATAACACAATTTTCGAGTTATAGTAATAACCATATCTGCTCTGAAATGTATTGTAATATCAACAAATGTAAACATATAACGAAATTAACGAAGATTAACGAAACTGGTTACAAACAACCGACAATTTGAAATGATTTGTTTGAAAATTATTTTTGATCGATACTCGTATTTAAGTAGATATCCTGTTTATAATCAAACAGTATTATATATTTATTTCTAATAAATACATTTTTGTAACAAAAAATGTATGGTAAATAATCAGGCTGGTAGAAATAATTATATAATACTGTTTGATTATAAACATAATATCTACTTAGATACGAGTATCAATCAAAATAATGTTCCAGCAAATCATTTCAAATTGTCGGTTGTTTATAACCAGTTTCATTAATCTTCGTTAAAATATATATATATATACCACCTCCCTAAATCCCATCCAATTACCTATATATTTTTTTTAATCATTTCGCCCCAAGCAAGGCATACGATTGCCACTATTGCGCATGGGGATACATAGGGAAAGGTAAAGAGGAGGAGTGGTTAGATGTAGGAAATGTCAGCAGGAAGGTGATAGATGGGTAAGGATACCGAGGATGAGGGTTGGGCAGATGGGAAGAGTGTTTGAAAGAATGGGAGCGAGTTAGTGTGTTAGGAGGTGTCTATTGACCTTACATTTAAACTCCTGGAGATTGTAGCCGTCTTGGAAGCAAGCATGTGGAAGGGAATTCCACAGTCGGAAAGCGCGAGAAAAGAAACTGTTGGAGTAGAAGTTGCGGTTGCATTTTATCGGTTTCACTGTAAAAGGGTGGAATCTAGTTCCTAATCTAGTTTCTCGTGCAAATTTGTATCTGGGGGCACCAGTGATCTAAGTTCATCGGAGCAGAAGCCGTGAAAGTATTTATAGAAGAGACACAGGGAAGCCACGTCGCGCCGGTGAGAGAGAGACTGCAGGCGGTCTGCCAAGTTGGTATCGATCACATTACACACCCTCCGCTGTACCTTGTCGAGAAGCCCGAGGAGAATAGCAGGGGCACCCAACCAGATATGGCAGCAGTATTCAATACACGGGCGGATGGTAGATTTATATATGTGCAAGATAGATTCAGACGGAAAAAAACTTCCAGGCCCTGCACAGAGAACCGACTTTCATAGCAGCGGATTTAGCAATGGATTCGATATAGAAAGAGCGTAGGACATAGGATAGAGCCTTGAGGGACACCTGCGTTCGTATGGTAGTTCTGGGAGGCATGTCCGTTTAATACCACCTTCATTGTGCGGTTAGAGAGGAATGACTGGATTAGTTCAAATAAATGTCCAGTTATACCATAGCTCCGCAGTTTGCATAGAAGGCCAGCATGCCAAACTCTGTCGAACGCTTTAGAGATATCCAAGGCAACGGTTCGGGCTTCACCATTCCTGTCGAGTGCTTGATATATGTACTCGGTGATGGTCGTTAGCATATTAGCAGTAGACCTGGTGAAGCGGAAACCATACTGCTTGTCCGAGAGGAGCCTGTGTGCTGTGAGATGCTGAACCACCTCGGCGTTGATATAGGTAAGTAAAGAAGACAAGAGGAAAGCTATATTTTTACAATTTATGCGTTACGTCCTTTAAATGGACGTACCTATTTTTCCTTGTATTATCACTAAGTATAGATTTGCACACACACACACGCACGCACACACACACACACGCGCGCGCACACACACACACACACACACACACACACACACACACACACACACACACACACACATATATATATATATATATATATTCCGAAACTACATTCGTTGTATGGCCATTTCGGAGAGGAAAAATCTCGCTTCCCCAACAACGTTTTATTTCAAATATGAGAGAAAAATTCACATTCCGGAAGGTCACTGAAAATAACTGCATCCACAAGAAGTTTACATTAAAAGGAAAAAAAAATTAATTAAGAACAAAATAAATTGGTAAGAAGTAAAGAATGAGAAAAAACTGTCGTCTAGACATTGTTAAGGAGGGTAGGGAAGAAAGGGAAAAAGAGACATAGAAAGGGGCTCAAAACTTGATTTTAGAAGAAGGCTTTTAGATTAAATCCGTATAAATAAAACAAAATTCAAATTTAACCGTGTCACATGAATGGAAGTAGTTGGAGGAAAAGAAAAAGAAAAATGGGCTCGACAGGGGAAGACTTAAAAGAAAAAAAAGACGAAAAAGAAAGAAAGAGAAAAAAAATCTTCAGTAGCCATGATAACAAACGCCGGCTTTAATGGTTGAAAAGAAGGAATATATACATAAAAAGGAAAAAAAGAAAGGAAAGGGAAGAATAGAGAAAAGAGATAACTTTAGGTAATATTCAACTCTGTTAAAGGTTTTCATTAAAATATTTTCAAATTAATATGGTCTGACTATTATTGTTAGCTTAAATTGTACTAATAGAATAATAATGGGGGTAATATTATATTAGAATGGGTTTAAAACCAGAATTTTGAAATAATACACACACACACACACACATATATTTAAAAAATTACACAAAATCGAGAAAAATATTGTTTTTTATATATGTATGTGTGTATCATTGAGAATGAATGTAAATATGTATATATATATATATATATATATATATAGAGAGAGAGAGAGAGAGAGAGAGAGAGAAAGAAGAAAGAGAGGGGAAGAGAAATACAGAGAAACACGCACAAACATTTATATATATGCGCCTGTGTGTGTGTATCCTTGAGAATAAAAGTTTGAATTCAAAGAATTAATATTTGTGCACATAAGCATATATATATATATACTCAGAGAAAAACACACGCACATATATATATATTCCGAGAGGTGTTTCTGCGGAAGCCAATTTTCCGATATCTGAAGACATATTGAAAAGCTGGAGGTGTGTTTTTAAGTGTCTACAATGTTATAACTGAATTTAGCTCTTTATTATATCTTCAATGAAACAAACACAAGAAAGTAAAATACGATGTAAAAGTAGTTTGGTTTCTATGCGGAAGCGTTTAAAATTTATCAAACATTTATGTTGAAAATTATAAGTTGTAAATTAATGGTTGATTTTACAATATAATAATATTGCACATAGATATTTGACAAATAGATTAATTATAATATAGTAAATTAACTTGAGAGCCTTTTCTGATATGAATATAAAAATATAAAGTTCGACAATTATACTATACGGTAATTAATGTTCACTTTACCAAAAGCCGCCATAATTATTGGTTTTGAAAAAGGAAACAAAAAAAAAATGTAGAAATGATCTCCCCGAAAATATGTTGTTTCAAAAGCAAATGTGTAGAAATCCTTAAAAAAAGCGCATGTTTAAATCAAAAAGCAAATATATTAGCAGTTTAAATTTGTTTACAATATTTAAAACAAAGATAGGAATAACTGACACGTTAATACCAACACTTATCTGAATGCTCAGTCAGTTAAGTGCCATACGTTTGGGCGATCATGTCTTGAAAGAGACATGACTGACTGGGCATGTGATTATCCCGCAGTTGTCAGTTAAGTGCCATACGTGAAACACGCTTGGGCGATCATGTCTCGGAAGAGACATGACTGACTGGGCAGAAGATTATCCCACAGTAGGTTGCCATTGCTTTCTGCGGTAGACTGGTTGCCGACCAAAGCTATAGAACCAAACGTGTCCTGTTATTTAACCCATAACTGGAAGGAATAGACGGATTAATACCTTCCCCAAGGGTATTTGCGCGTAAGGGAATGCAATGAATTCGGCTGGAATTCGAACTCGGCTCCCTGATTTCTCGTTCCGAGCCGATATCCAATGCACCACAACGCACATCCGCAGTGTTACTTGGCCTAAATCAACCAGACATATTTAAGAGGAAAACAAACGCTTCTATTATTATTTTTTTTAAAATCATATCACTCCAAGATAGGCAGTTGACCGCCACTGGTGCGCAGGGGGTTACATAGGAGGAACGTTATGAGAAAGAATGACAGGTTATAGGAGTTGTCAGGAAGTGGGTGAAAGAAGGATGAGAATACTGATGAGAATGGAGTGGACGGAGAAAGGAGCATGAGAGAGAGGATGCAAGTCGGTGGGATAGGATATGTCTATTGACTTTACATTTAGATTTTTGGAGACTGTAGCTGTCGAGAAAGCAAGTAAACGGAAAGGAATTCCACAAGCGGGAAATGGGAGAAAAAAGCTGATAGAGTAGAATTTGCGTTTAATTTTATTGGGTAGGACCTAGTTGATAATCTTAGGGCTCGAGTAAATTCATACATAGGGGTCACCAGTGAGCTAAGTTCATCGGATCAGAAGCAGTGAAAGTATTTGTAGAAAAGACACAGGTAAGGCACATTACGCCGGTGAGATTTTGTCAAGGACCCCTAGGTAGATAGGAGGGGCACCGAACAGATATTGCAGCAGTATCTCATGCACGGGCGTTGCTAGATTTATATATGTGAAAGATGGTTTCAGACTGGAAAAACTTCCTGGCCCTACACAGAGAACCGACAGATTTAGCTATGGATTCGATATAGTCCTTTCACTTGAGGTCTGTTGTGAGAAGGGCAGTGTTTTGCTTTCAGGGTGGCATAATTGATCCATGCTAGTGGTGGGTGTTAACGATTGTCTGTGATGGTTAGTAGATAACATTTTCTGTTTCTGTAAACATAATAGTGAGTCTATTTTCAATAAAATAATAAAATAGAATATAATATAATATTTGTGAAAGAAAAATATGACTCCCTAATTGAATAAATGAATCTCGGAAGTCTTAAACTCTCATTTAGTAGACTCGGTTATCATTTTATGAATAATAGAAACATTAAAAATGAGAAAAAATCATAGAACAGCATTTGATTTATTAATTAATTTCATGGCTTATCCTCAATTTATGCTTTATTTTACTTGTAAAATCTGGAGATAATCTGTGTGATTCAACCATTTTCTCGCGTATACTGCTCTCTCCATACTTCCTCTTTCCAAATCAGCTTTGATCTCTAATATTTAAATGCAAACTCAGTTGACATCTAACGAATTTCTGTTCTTTTATTTTGTTTCTCTTTAAGGGTGTTTTTTTGTTTCTCTTTAAGTAATACTAAGTAATACCATTGTGTCTTAGTGGCTAGATTATCTAAGCAAAATCACCGGAAAACTTAAACGGAAGAAGATTTCAGAAACAATGAAGAACTTTTTTCCGAAGAATTTCGCAACGTACGTAGATACGATTTAGAACGCGAAGCCATATGACATCGTCGACTTTTCACATACATTAAAGGAAAAAATATAAATATATAAGCTTATACACACGCACATATAGATATATATTTATAAAGGAAAAGATTGGTTATAAATTATAATTCATCTCTATGAGCTAAATATCTTCCTGGAATAATATTTATACCGAATGAAACGAATATAGTGCGATCTGATGAAATGAGCTAATGAATTGCAATTTATAACCACTCTAAACGATGTGTTGAGTTTTGTTTTTATAAATATCACATTGCTCTGGATAACATCCATTAAGCTCACTACACATATATAAAACTCTATATTTTAAATTAAGTATATCTTGTTGACCGCAGAAAGCAATGGCAACCTACTGCGGGATAATCTTCTGCCCAGTCAGTCATGCCTCTTTCGAGACATGATCGCCCAAGCGTGTTTCACGTATGACACTTAACTGACTGATATCTTGTTGGATTTTCCTCACCATTCACGTAATTAACAGCTATATATATATATATATATATATATATATATATATATATATATGTGTGTGTGTGTGTGTGTGTGTATAATAAAAATTTGAATACCCAAAATTAATATATATATATATGTACATTCACATTAATCCATATATATATGCATATTTATAATAAATTATATTTTAGAACATGTACATAATTTTTCTATATATATCCACGAAAAAGTTACGTTTGTCTCGACATTGAAACTTCAATGTCTTATCAGGCGGTGTGAAAAGTAAATACAATCATATATATATATATATATATATATATATATATATATAGAGAGAGAGAGAGAGAGAGAGAGAGAAGAAAAACATACATAAAGAAATCGACGCAAACATTCACATAATTATATTTTTGTGTATGTGTCTGTTTTGAGAATAATAAAACTATATATTGCTCGCATCTTCCCAAAGTTGGTAGTAATTATTTACTACAAATGTACTTGTAAAATCTGGAGATAATCTAATAATCCAGCCATATTATTGTACATCTCTATTCACGCTTCTTGCATTTAAATTAACTTCTATCTTCAAAAATGTAAATGCAACCATATATACGAATTCCTGTTCTTTTTTGTTTCTCTTTAATAATGTATTTTCTCAAATTCTCTCGCATTCTCTTACGCCCTTGTAGCTTAGTGACTTGATTGCTTTGTTTGGGGTTAAATGACAATAACAATGTAATGTGTAAGAATGAAAAAAACATTCTCTGTGAAAATTAGAATCTTCCTCTTTGAAGAATGTGAGTGAATATTGCATCAACAAAATTTTGTGAGTAACAATGATGCTTTCATATACAAGTTTTAATATTTATCCGATAGTTGGGGGGAAAGAGATGGATTCATAACTTTCCCAATGGTATTTGCACCTAAGTGAATATAACGAACTTGACTTGAATTCATAAAAAGAAGTACAAAAAGAAAATGAGAGAGAAAGAAAAAAAAAAGAGAGATTCGGGTAAGAAGAGGCATGAACTTATATAACTGCATAAAAATGAGTTTATAAGGATGAAAAATGTTTTCATTTATATTTTGTGCCTACACAGAATGTTGACAGTCATGGATCTTCACAACATCCTCTTCTTTGTATCTCTAAGCAGTGTTTATCATTTGATAGTCACGTACATTCTGCCATCCATTTACACAATCACCTTGTTGAGGTTACTCCAATCCTTCCTTTTTTTCTCTCTTTTTCTTCAATAGGTCGTGTGAATGTTGAATTGTTTAAGCCGTCATACCTGGTGATGTGTTTAAAATAGTTCAGTTGATGTCTTTCTGATTCGAAGTATATGTGTTTTTTTGTTCACTTTTCCTTTAAGACATTCCTAGTTTCTTAATTCTGTAGCGACACATTTCTGTTTCCTCAAGAACTCTTTTCGTTAGTGAGGAAATAGTCCAGCATTCAATATCATTCAGGCGAATTGATATTGTGCAGCAATTTGGTATTGCTTTATTTGTTTCTCAAGAAATATTCTTCTTTCATAGGGTTTGGAAGCTACTGTACCAAGGCGCATCTTTTGCCTCTTAATACTGACTTCACATTCTGTCTTCTTACAGTTGATGATTTGTCGTTTATTTTCACATTTCTTTTACTGACTACCTTGTCTACCAGTTATTGCATCTGTATCTGCGGTTCTGATAATATTATAATTACTTTCATGACAAAAAATCCTGATAGGACTTATAGTTTTCTCAATATTGCCTCATTCTATAAGTTGAATTACTCCAGTGAAAAGGAGCATCCTGGTTTGACGTTCTTACCTATTTTGTGTTGTGACACAATTCATTTTCTGTTTGTCATGCGCACGTTTCCATCTTAAAGTTGTACAAAAACTGAGTGCATGGTCATCAGCAAAAGGTACAACCCAAAATGCCAAATAAATGTGGGAGATACCAGAATCAAGCAAGTACAAAATTTAAATACCTAGGAAGTGTCCTAACTGGAGATGGAAAATGCGACACGGAGATCCGAAGGCGAATTGGCATGGCAAAAGACGCGTTCCAGAAGCTGAGCAAAGTACTAACACAGGAAAATCCCACTGGAAACAAAGAAAAGAGTGCTGGACTGCTACGTGATGTCAGTTCATCAATACGGCAATGAATTCTGGACGATATAATCGAAAATGAGCACAAAACTGGAAGCAGCGGAAATGTGGTTCTACAGAAGGATGCTACGGATATCGTGGACTGAGCATGCAAGCAACGATGAGGTGTTGGAAAGAATGGCAACGAAAAGGAAATTGATACTGAGCATCAGGAAGAGACAACTGAAGTTCCTGGGACACGCAATGAGGAAGGAGAGCCTACAGAACCTGATACTGACTGGCCAAATAGAAGGAAAGATAGACAGGGGAAGGCAGCGGATAACATATCTCCAGGGCCTGATCAGGTGGCTGTCAGAACGGGGATTGACAGGAGTAATGGGAGCAAACATACTAAGGAGCCACAAGGGATAGAGAGACGTGGAGAACCATGATCGCTTACGTACTGAAAGGACAGGGCACATAGAAGAAGAAAAATGTTCACAGAGAAAGATTCAATAATATCTATTCGGTTTAGCTTCACCTTTAGCAATATTAAATAAATGAGGCATCTAATGAGAATCCAAATTGTTAAATAATGTAACTGACAGCCTCATGCTAACAAATGTTTCAATGTGAGTTACTAACATAGTTCTTGAACTTATTTACCGAGAACAAAAGCAATACTAGAGAGAACTAAGGGTATGACGAATAATTACCACAAAGCATTGGTCGTAATAATTATATATTCACGCCTGTTGTCATCTTTTAGTTGGACTTGTTCAGATTAAACTGAATTTGAATGACAGAAGGGAATAAATGAAAAAAAAAATCACGCGGGATTTTTCTGTTAAAAACATAAGCAAAAGATTCCGAAAAGAAATACCAAGAAAAATGCTTCCCGAATCGAGTGAAGAGTTTATAAAAATCTAGGATGAAGTTTTGAAGAGGGAAAGCATTTTTTAATTATTTTTTTTTAATCATATCACCCCGTGCAAGGCGGTAACGCCATTGATGTGCAGGGGGCTACGTAAGAGTGAAAAGATTAGAAGCTAGAATGCCGGAAACCACATCCTAAACAGGGAACAAGGGATGAGCCGCTACACCTGTTCAATAGACGTGGGTGGAGTGTGAACCGGGCGATAGTTTAGTCTATCTACTCCAATTGAAAAAAAAAGAAGAAAAGTGAAAAGATTGGAAATGAGAAAACCGGAAACCACATCCTAAACAAGGAACAAGGGATGAGCCTCTACACCTGTTCAATAGACGTGGGTGGAGTGTAAACCGGGCGATAGTTTTATTTCATTAATGACACCCTCAGAATCCTTTCATCCAACACTTTATCGGAATATTCCTTTGGCAAAGGAAATTGACACAACAATAAGATAAGATCTTAAATGATAAAGATAAACTGGAAAGGAGGGGCCCAATTGAAATATGATTAAAAATATATTTGTAAAAAATAATCCACGAATCAAATAAAAAATGTCTTCAACGGAGTATAATCTTTGCCTTCAGTTTATATTTGGTGTTAAAAGATGTTTTTTTGTTTGTAGTCTCTCGCTGGACTGCGGCCAACACATCATAACAAGAAAGTTGCAGTCAAGAGAGTTAAGTGGTCAGATGTAAGGGGGTATTTAGTCGCAGAAATTGTCTGAGTGTATGTTCTTTCTTGTGTAGACTGGTGCAGATTCCTGTTGCCAGGCAAGGGTCTTCCAGCAGCCAACCTCTCTTGAAGCATGACAGTACTACAAGCTCAAGGAATGAGTATGAAACCTGTGAGGAGATGAATTAGAGAAAAAACGTCGTCATTCCTAGTGATCACTCTAAATACCTAAGTAATCACTAATCGGTTCCAGTTCTTTCTGATTCCCCTGCACTGTCCACAGATATGCACCCACACACATTTTATATTCGTAGTGAAGCTTCCGGCTCAAATGCCAAACATTACAGCGTACCGTTTCCAAATTGCTGGCAGAGTGAATTTCGTCATAGTACTCTTTCTTTAACAGACGATGCCCAACTGACCCTACTATACTAAAATATCAAAAACAAATAACGCACATGCACAAAATTCAAAATATAAGATGGCGACAATATAACCATCGCAGCACTTACACACAGACACACACATATATATATATGCCTACAACTAACTACAGAAGAGTCTTTATTATAATACAGATGGTATATATATATATATATATAATTTTTTCACTACTCGATGACATAATTATTGATAAATAATAAAGTAAGCAGAAACTGATAAAGCACTATTTACATCATTTGGACTATTGTCCTAATCATGGTTGACGTTTGTACAATGTTTCGGCCGTTGCACGATCCGGCCTTCTTCAGGTACTACGAATTTTGAACCGAAACTTTTGTGACGATCACTGAGGTATATCAATCTCATTCTTTGTGCTAAGACCTCTTTTGGTAGTCATGGGTTATCTCCCTTTATGTTACTTGCTGTAGTTTGGTATTGAACTCAAAACTCTTTGGGTCAAGTCACTGAAACTAACAAACGTCTATATCCACTTGGCTATGTGTTCTTAAGGACAAGAACAACTGAATTTCTAGGACTTATAAACCTAATGTTCAGTAACCATTTTTACTAGAGTTCATCTTGCAATTTTTGATGTTAATGGTGGGAATTATCGGACTAAGGAACAACAAACAGCACAGATCTCAAAATAACAGAAAAGTACTCTTCAGTAAGTTAGTATCAAAAATTTATGACAAAGATAAAATAAAAACGAAATATTAAATACATAATATATAAGTACTAATTTATAGAAGTAATTTAAAAGTACGAATTAATATAAGTAGTAATTAAATATATAATATATAACTATTCTTTAATAAGTCAGTATCTCAAAATTTCTTACTAAACTTCAATAAAAACGAAACATTAAATTATTTTACATCTGTTTTCTACATATACTTTGAAGCCTTCCTTTGCATTTATATACGTCTCCATATTCTGTAGGTTGTTGTAATAAAAGAGAATCAAACGACTACAACAGACGTAACTTTCTCCGTAGGGGAATATATATTAAATTTTGTTTGAAAATGAACCCATAAAAATTTAAGTTTGAACTCTTATATAACACTGAAAGATTTGGAATTGGTTTCATCAAAAGTAAGAACGGTGAAATTAAAAAAATGTGCGTAAATATACGCAGAACAATGCTTAAACTATTCGAAAGTACTCAGAAAGAAAAGAATATAAAAGAAAAACAATGTTAACATTCTAAAATAAACAGATAAGACAAAGCACCGACTTTTTAAATTTTAATAATTGAATATAAAAATTAAAAGACAAATCTGGATCCGAAGGCGAATTGGCATGGCGAATGAAGCATTCCAGAAGTTGAGTAAAGTTTTAAGAAACCGGACAATTTCGCTAGAATCAAAGAAGAGACTACTGGATTGCTATGTGATGTCAGTTCTTCAATATGGCAGTGAATGCTGGACAATATCATCGAAGATAAAGGAGAAACTAGATGGAACTGAAATGTTGTTCTACAGAAGACTGCTGCGGATATGATAGGTTGAGCATGTGAGCAATGATGAGGTTTTGGAAATGATGGTAATGATAATGAAAAGTAAATAAATACTGAGCATCAGGAAGAGACAGCTGAAGTTCCTGGGACATGCAATGAGAAAGAAGGGCTTGGAGAACATGATACTAACAGGTCAGATAGAGGGGAAAACAGACGGGGGAAAACAGCGGATAACATATTTGAAGGACCTAATCCGGTGGATGATGGAACGAGGATTGCGTGGTGTAACAGGAGAAGGCGTGCTAAGAGTCACCAGGGATAGGGAGACGTGGAAAGCCATGATCGCCTACGTCCTAAAGGGACAAGTCAGATAAAAGAAGAAGAAAGAAGCGATTTAATTTCGTGCATGCGCGTAATTTGTTTTTGATAACGTCGACTTCACAGTGTGGTAGTGACAGACAGTGACCGTCTGTGAGAAAAAGAGCGCTTTGACGCAATTCACTCCGCCAGATATTTGAAAACGACAATCAGTTCTGTATGGCATTTGCGCCGGATGCTGCAATACAAACATTTCGTAGTGTTTGAGTGTCTAAATACAGACGATTCAGAAAAAGTTGGATGCGTCTAATAGTAATTATTTATTTGCTTGGAGGGATCACTTATGATAGCGACGTTTTGCTTTCATTCATCTTCTCATAGAGCCTAAGACGAAACATTGAGGTCTACGTCAAGACGTTTGCGAAGCTAGTGATTCTCTAGTTCAATATGGCGGCTGCTGGAAAACATTGTGTCTAGAAAGAGAACTCTGCATCATGCTACTCACACAGAAGAAACCAGACATGGCTATCAAACAATTTATGCAACTATATCACCTCTTACATATAACAACGACACTTGATTCGTCTGGAGTTCCCATACCTAATTGCCAACCGAGAACTGAGTAATATATATATATATATATATATATATATATATATATATATATATAGAACGTTTGCTTTCTGACCATGAAGCTCAGGTTCGAATTTTACCGTAGTCGATTTGTCAAGAAGGTGACTTTTTGATGTTATCGGTCTGGAAGAGGCGCTCCCAGCGTACAGCATCTTTGGAAAGTGCCTAAGAACCATACCACGAGTTGACCAAAGCCTTGTGAATGATATTGGTTAGATGGATCCCTTTGAGGAGTCGTCGATGGTTGGGCAAGCTCATAGTCACAAGTCATCGTGACCAAGGGTGTCAGCGTCCTAGCCTTGTTCAGGCTGTTGTTCACGCTAAATAATGCACTCTCTCCCAGAAACTGTAACTCAAGTTCGCTCAGCATAGTTTCAATATAAACCACAGGTGAGCTCTGTGGGTGTTGAACAAGAACAAGTTTGCCTGAGCAGAGGTCTACGATGGTTATTAGCTAACCGCTCTGGTAGACGGGTATACTCGAATACGAGTGGCCAGCCATTATGTATATATATAGTCGCTGGTCTCTAACATATTTTTTTAAGTTTGAATTTCATAAGACAAGCGGAGGTGATAAAATTCCAGTAAACGCCCTAAAGTAATGTGCCCCTGACCTGGCTTCAGTCTTCTCCAAAATGTGTAATTGTTGGCCCACTGCTACCTACATTCTTTCTCTGTAGTTCCTTTGTTTAAGAACTCTGGGTAGCCACTTGAATTATCGTCAGTTACGTACAAGTATAAGAGGCTATTATCAATACTGAAATAGGCATCTTACATCTCGCAAATTTCTCGCTAACAAACAATATAACTTTCCCTTCTCCAGGTCAACTGCTGATGTGCCAACAAACATCACTGAATATATATAACAGGCAAATCTCGATCTGCTGCTTTTGCATTTGACAGAGATTGACATGCTAGCGTTCTGTTCAAGCTCCAGAGCTACAGTGTTTCTTGACGTTTGTTTGATTTATCCAATCTTTCTTATCCAAGCGTCAAGATTTAGATTGTTTTGAAAGGACAAGCTTCTAGATCGTTTCTTGTAAAGGTGGGCGTCCCTAATGGCTCTATCTTAGATCCCTGTGCTTTTTATGTTCTTCATGAAAGTTCTTCTTGTTCCCAAACAGACATCTATGCAAGTGATACCATCATTTGCTTCTGTTTCAATGAAAAATCTGCTAAGGCTAAAAAGTAAACCTAGCTGCTACCAATCATGACGAACCTTCAAAGCGTGATTAAATGGGATAGTAAATATCTCGTAAATTTTAATACCTCCAAAACGAATCTAAGATCCTTTAACCATTTCTATTTAACATCAGAATGAATCACGCAAGTCTCCTAGCGAGCAACACCCTGCG
Source organism: Ascarosepion bandense (assembly GCA_037127315.1). NCBI lineage: Eukaryota > Metazoa > Mollusca > Cephalopoda > Sepiida > Sepiidae > Ascarosepion > Ascarosepion bandense. Next base: position 545,163 of record JBBBDQ010001018.1, on the reverse strand, counting down.
CCACCTTAGCCACGCTATTTCAAATGTCTTCAAATGGAATGACTACGTCTGATCTACAGCTCCGTCTACTGCTAGGAAGGTTTGATCACTGTGTCCGAACAGGAAATCTTTCTCGTCAGAATTCATTTTTACATTTATAAATCTACTTTTCGTCCGTGCATTGAATACTGTTGACATATGTGGTCGGGCGTTCCTGATATTCATCTTGACCATAGCGTTCCTAATATTCATCTGGATAAAATGCTAAGGGGGATCTGCAATATAATTGGTCCTGACTTGGAAGCTCGTGCTCAGTCTTTATTTTCGACGCGATGAGGCTTTCCTTTTTTCCTTTCAACAAATATTTTCAAGGCAATTGGTGTGATGAGGCTTTTTTCCTAGTTCACCCACCATATGTATTTACCCGTGCTTCTAGATTGGCATCAAGATCCCACCCTTTTACTGTCCAAATAGTTAAATATAAACGCCGCTTCTACTCTACAGTTTCTTTATTCGCATTTCTCGTTTGTGAAACTTCCTTCCGTTTGCTTTCTTCTCTGATTTCCCCAAAAATATAAATGCAACATCAATTGCCATCTTCTATCCCCTTGATCTCCATCCATCTCTTAATATTTCTTCGATATCCCCTGTAGCTTGTTTTTGCTCTTACACTTTAACCCATGCGCACCAGTGTTGAATCTCTCTTGCTTGGGGTGAAAGCAATAAAAATAATAATAAAATAAACAGTAAAAGAAAACAAGGTAATTAAGATTTTATTGTAGTTACAATATTTTTTTTTCTAATTTACACCTGAAGATGATCTCACAAAAATTCAAAACCGCTTGTGTCTAATAAATTTGATAAATTTTATTTTAACATCAAGTAACTTATTATACAACAGGAAAGGAGTCGTACAAAATAACTAGACAAGTATGTATATATTTTTCAATGAAATATGCTTAAATAAGAGAATCCGGCCTTAATATACATTTTATAAAAAACATCTCTCTTTCTCTTTCTCTCTCGCTCATATATATATATATATATATATAATACAAAAATCTAGAATTGAGCCACACCTAACGCGGTTTCACACGAACGGTTCTTTAGTGTAAGAGGCCTTTTACCCTGAAGAACCGTTCGTGTGAAACCGCGTTAGGTGTGGCTCAATTCTAGATTTTTGTATTGTATTCTCGCTCTACTTTTGTACTTTCGTACTTTCGTATCGAGCACTTTGCTGTTAAGTTTCATCTTGGTGTTTTTTTTTCTTTCAAACGAGCACTAGACGTATTGTTCTTGTGCGCTGTTTGTTCCTTTTTTTCTTTCCCTTTATTTAACCCACGAGGTAGACCTCGCCGGGTTAGAAGACGGTTTATATTGATGTTAGTTAGCATTATTTTCGGATATTTAGTCTGTTAAAATTAGTGTTGATTTACTGTGATTAAGTTCATTACTATATATATACACACACACACACACACACACACTACTGACCAACCCGGTTTTTAAAAAGTAATGATGTATTTCATACTATGTTTAGCATCTCTTACTAAATGAAATTAGAATGATTGTTTTGTTATTATTACTTTGGAAAATTTTACAAGGCAAGGAAGCAAAGATGAACTAGTTTGAATCACCAAAAATTTTCTTCATTCTTTAATTGATGAAACTGCAATATAGGTAGTTAGTAAATATTTCTAAATTCATTTGATGCACAAGTTATTGTGCAATATTAACAAAACAACCATTCTATTTTTTTACAATTATTCACTTGGCAATAAATACTAAAAATAGTATGAAATATATCATTTTTTAAACACAGGGGTCGCCTAATAATTATGGCCGGTAGTGTCTATATGTCAGTTAAGTGCCATACGTGAAACACGCTTATGCGATCATGTCTCGAAAGAGACATGACTGACTAGACAGAAGATTATCCCGCAGTAGATTGCCATTGCTTTCTGCGGTAGACTGGTTGCCAGCCAAGGCTATAGAACCCAATGTGTCCTGTTATTTAACCCATAACTGGAAGGAAGAGACAGATTAATACCTTTCCCAAGGGTATTTGCGCGTAAGTGTATATATGTAAAATATCTAAATATCATTCCAATATCACTGTTTTCAAATACTGACAGGATTTAAATATCATGTTAGGTTTCAACACTTGAATTGATTTAGTTGTTAAGGTCCAACACTGAAATTTAAAGGCCTTTCGATAGATAGATAGATAGATAGATAGATAGATAGATAGATAGATAGATAGATAGATAAACATACTGAGATAGATAGATAGATAGATAGATAGATAGATAGATAGATATTGTGAGATAGATAGATAAACATAGTGAGATAGATAAACATAGTGAGATAGATAGATAGATAGATAGATTGATAGAAAGATAGATAGATAAACATACTGAGATAGATAGATAGATAGATAGATAGATAGATAGATAGATAGATAAACATACTGAGATAGATAGATAGATAGATAGATAGATAGATAGATAGATAGATTTTTATGCGCTTTTATTTGCTGATATACTTTTAAAAATACTGCCTCAAAATCTATCCGAATGTTTAAATGTAAAACGTAACCAAATACATTCTCTCAGAGAATTTTCGTATATTTTTCCTGCCTCCTCAACGAGATATTTGCTTATATTTTCACGTTCCCTCATCCCTTTACTTTATCTCGCGTAATGTGTCTGGAAAAGTGACATTGATTTAGATCTGAAATAGTTACGCTGTTGGCGCTGGGGTGAGTTAAAGAGTTTTACCGAAGCCATACTTAATTCTTACGGTTCGATCGCAACTGGAAGAAAGGTGATCTCAAAGATTTTTCTCCAGACAGAACATATTTACATTTAGATTGTATTGAAAATAACTAGTAAATTTGGTTGATTAATGAATGATATTAATGAATAGCTCGGTTCCAATTTTAATGTTTACCTCGGATTTGACAGTGGGGGAAGTGTTTAAAGACATTTATTCTGATAATGACTAATACATAGTCCTTACGTCGACTGGCACTGCTGTCGGAGATATGCCTGCATTCACAAATAGTCAGAACCGATGATTTCTAATAGAGTGACTATCAAGAATTCTTTACTCTTTTCTTCCAATGACAGTCTAGCTCAATGGTAAATATGTTGGACATCAGTAAACGGACTCTACTTTTAATTACTTGTTTGCAGATGTGACGCAGTAATCAAGACTAAAATCAAATTAATCGCCAAGACAAACAGTCTTATAACTGAAACAAAATTCAGAATAAAAATTTGGTACTGCTTTTCACTCAGTTAATACAATAAGTGATAAACATTTTCGCGATCAAGTTTCTTTCGGTCCATGACTAGGCAAAAGATTTTCCCGCAATAGGTTGCCATTTCTTTCTGCGGTATACAAACAAGTCTGTCTTGCTATTTAACCTATAGTTGGCGGAACAAGAGATGGATAAGTAATTTCTCAAGGATATTTGCGCATAAGTAAATGTAACGAGTTCAATTGGAATTCGAACATGGCTTTCATATTTATTGTTCCGTGCAGATATCCATTGCAAGTCTATGATTAAAAATGATACTGGATTATTATTGTTTTTAATCATACACTGCTAAAGTAAGAGTTAGAAAACATTGCAAAATCTCAAACAGTTCGTAAAGTTGTTAAGAGTTAACTAAGTTCTAGATATAAAATATTTGCGGAAAATTCTGTGTCTCTGGACAAAATCATACCGATTTGACCACAGCGATCCGTTAGCGGATTGGCTTAAAATGTTATACATTTTTTTTAATCATCTCACCCCAAGCAAGGCATTCCACTGCCACTATTGCGCATGGGGCTACATAGGGGAAGGTAAAGAGAAGGAGTGGATAGACATAGGGAATGTCAGGAGAAAGGTGACAGATGAGTAAGGATAGCGAGGATGAGGGTCGGGCAGATGGGAAGAGTGCTTGATAGAATAGGAGCAGGTTAGTGTGTTAGGAGGTGTGTATTGACCTTACATTTAAACTCCTGGAGATTGTAGCCGTCGGGGAAGCAATCGTTTGGAAGAGAATTCCACAGTCGGGAAGTGCGAGGAAAGAAACTGTTGGAGTAGAAGTTACGGCTGCATTTTATAGGTTCACTGTAAAAGGGTGGGATCTAGTTGCTAATCTAGTATCTCGTGCAAATTCGTATAACTACAATTTTCATTACCCGAATTTCTTAACATGATTTTTTTTTATTATTTGGGCAAATGTTAAGTTTCTTTACAGTAAGGTTCACCCAGTACATGGCCCGGAGACCACTCGTGATAGAATATTACATTAAGTGACTGTTCAAAATGGAGGAAGATAACCGTTAGCCCTAAACTTGAACAGGTTAAAATTGTGGTGATCAAAGAAATATCCGCATGCGAATTGGTTCCACAGAGCCGTTGTTTCGTGGGAAGAAGCTCTACTAGTGGAACTTAATTCCTACTAACGGAACATCGAGAGAATATTGGGCCGGGTGTTACAATGTGAACCGTGAAGACTAATACCGGGCACTTTCCATGATAGAGCAGTAAAACGCTTGACACATAGCACACGTGAAAGTGATATTGGACGGTGAACAAGATTTTATCACCCCCAAGGACTGAGAGATGCTGTTGGATTTTAACGAGATTGGAGAATGAGGACTGGACAGTTTCCACCAAAATATGACAACAGTACTCCATTTCCGGCTTGATTTGTTCTTGTATCGATAGGGTATAATATGCGGAGTCAGACTTACTGGAGGGTTACAGATAGCCGACCATTCTTCCTGCATCTTATGCGATAGATTGTACGTAGACGTTCCATTTCGAGGTAAGATGTGAGCCTTTAAAAACACAAAGACTCCCTGAGAGTATATCCATTCATCGAGAGTGTTCTCGGTACGTTTGTCAAATAGGATATAGATACAACCCTTGTTAGCCATTACCTGCAACCATTGCGTCAGCAATAAACTATCAGGAGGTAATCTAGAACTTCCTCCATAACAATGGAATACGTAAGGAAATAAGTATGCCGACCCTATGTACTTGTTGGGCCTAGCTATGCAAGTATGATTTGCCAGAATTAAAAAATGTAAACCACATTTCAGTTGCTTAAAGTTTTTCCTTCACCTTTAATGATAGTGTCCAGCATTCACTGCCATATTGAAAAACCGACATCACAGAGCAATCCAGTACCCTTTTCTTTGTTTCTAGCAAAATTTTCATGTCTCTTAATACTTTATTTAGCTTCTAGAACGCGTCAAATATCATGCCAATTCGCCTTCGGGTCTCTGTGTCGCACTTTCTCTCCTCTGTTAGAAAACTTCTCAGGTAGTTAAATATTTGTACCTGCTTGATTTTATTATCCCCCGCCTATATTTGACATTTTAGGCCTCTCTTTTTGCTGATGACCATGCATTCGGTATTTGACATGGAAATAACGATAGTGTAACGATACACTTGTAACTTTTGTCTTTGAGAAATCGGTTGTAGAAATCTATTTTTCACCCACAATGCCGCGTAACCATTCTTGAACTCTATAAAGACTGGGTGAAAATTGGGGAGATTGAGTTCAGCTAGACTGGAATTACTCTTTCTTAATAAAATTCTGAACTGATCGCTTTAAAGTTAGACCAATGCAGGATAAATCGCATGCTTTCTCAAGGGATACAAGAAAGCGACCACTTTTTCTAGCATTTTTAGCCATAGTTCCGGTATACGAATTTCACTTGGAGTCTAAAGTAAACTTGAGGCTTAACAGTCGTGCAAATGAAGGGGATTCATTTAAAGTACAATCCTTTATTACGACCGGAGAATATCTAAATTCATCACCGAGTACACTTTAAATATTCTCCAGTTCTAATGAAAGATTGTAATTTAATGTTTCCAAAACAGTTCCATCATCAAGATGTTCGAGTGAAGAAACTATCTGCATAGAAGTTAAAATTACAGAATTTTTGAGGATGTGGAAAAATATATTTCAACTGAACATAAAGTCAGTGTTCATTTCCCTATTATATTTACGTAACAATCTGATGCACTAATGCATTAGCACATATTAATATAATGATTGTAAAATATATATCTAAAGATTCTTATGTGAAAACCTTTTAATAATAATAAAAAGGATTTAACTAACATTTGGAAATAACAAGCAGTTCAGTGTGACATTTGCGCAGACGCTTAAATACGAACATTTCATAGTGTTTGAGTGTTTTTATACAATCAGTACAATTTGTTTTTGTTAACCACTTCAGCCCTAGCAAGGCAATAAAACGACTAAGACCCAAGCGGTTACTGAGTGGATACCAGACTTCCAAAAGAACTTCTCTTCAGACAGATTTTTAAAAGTAGATCATTTGGAAATCAATTTTTGTGTTACAATGACAAACTTAAAGATAATCTCAAGTGATGAAGCATCCCCTTTTCTCTCTTGCAAAATAGAGCTCCTTTCCATCTAATTTATACAAAGGTTTGAATATTGGGATCAACTGCGTGTAAATATTAAAGAATGCTGGCAGCATACTGCTTCTCTCAGTCTTACCTACTATTGACGTTTTGCAATCCACGCGCGGAAACTTGTTCTGTCTGTCTAAATGTTTTTCAAAACACCTGAAGGCCTTGAGAGACGCATACGTGTCCATAAATGTTGAGCGCCTTTTTATTTTACAGATCACTCATTCCTCGTCCGCGACGAGTGTCTACCTTATATATATATATATATATATATATATATATATATATATATATATATATATGAATGAGTTGAATATATGGATAGAAATTCGAGTAGATGAATAGAATAAGTAAAGAACAGGTAGGAAAGTGTGTCTAATCTAACAGGTTTCATTTAAATAAGCTCATTCAAAGATTTTTTTAAGATACGAATGATTTAAAAATTAAAACAAATGTTCAAAATCCACAGAGACAGTATGTTGATTGAGGTTTGATTTCATATATTATTCACAAATACTCTAACCTTATGGGCTCACAAAAACACAAATTCTTAGATGTTTCTCTTATATTATTTTGAAAAAAAATCGTCTATCGCTTGACACTTGTATATCTTATTTCGCTACAGTTTTGAGCAGAAATGTATTTCGTTCTGTCCTTTACACAAATGCTGACGTTAGCGACATATAAACACAGTTAATTCATTTGTAGTTTAAATACGCTTGGCATATGCATTATTTCCGCATACATTTACTTTTATTCAAAGTAAACATCTATTGTTTTTTTATAACACGTAGCACACACACGTTAACAGATATTAGTTTTTCCTTTACATTTAAGATATTCATCCATTGCATAATTAAGCCTGACATTTTTCTGACCAATGAAAACAAACCTCAGTTAACTTACTGTCTGTCTGGATTAAAAAAGAAAACATTTGAAAAATCTTGTACAAGTGAAAGCATGTTAGATTAACGACACTTTTTCTACCTACTTTTTTTTACTTATTCTATGCTTATATATATATATATATATATATATATATATATATATATATATATATATACATATATATATATATATATATATATATATATATATATATATATATATATATATATATATATATATCCGAGTGAGTACAGAACGAGGAGGAAAAAAATTTTTTCCATCCAAAACATTAATTTAAAACAGTGCTCGATATATGATGTATAGAGCTGTGAATATTCACACACACACAAAAAAAAACACACACACACAAGCACACAAAACTGACCAAGTAATCAAACCCCTCCACACGCCACTTTCTTCGAAATTCTAACCAAAAGATATACCCGACCGATAAAAGCGTACATTCCAACAGATAATAACATTAATCAACAATTTCGCACTTACACACCAAGTTCTTCAAAAGTCTAATGGTCAAAACGAAAGACACATTCCCTAAATTATTAATAATCCCAACCAACCCCACAACAACAACGAACCAAATATAAACAGAGGATGATGCCAACTCTTGCTCTTTCCTCCTGATGAAATGTTGGGGACTCAACATTGAAACAAACATATGATTGTAGAGAAGAGGACATATATAGAAAAACTTATGTACATGTTCTAAAACATAATTTATAATATATATATATAATATGTGTGTGTGTGTTTGTGTGTGATGGATCCGGTTGAGAAGTCCAGCAAGAAATAATATAACAACAACCAAAACAGGAAATAACGATATATATATATATATATATATATATATAAACACACCCAAATACAATGCTTGGAACTCTGTTTGTTGAACAATAAATACGGGTTAGGAAGTAATGCAATAACTGCGTCTCGCCATGGTAATACGGTAGCAGTCTTGGCTGACTCTAACTATCGATCTACGTTATACTGATCTTCTGATCTATCTCTGAGCTCTCCTTCTCTCCTCTAGTGAGTGGGAGTATATATAGTTGTAGGAAGAGTTCAATCTGTGAAATGGGTGATGCCACCATGACAATACCCATAAGCGTTTATTTATCATAGCCGCACCCGGTAACTTCAGTACTTTAAATATGTTACAATGGGAATGCGTCAGCTTGCCAAAAAAATCGAAATAATTCGGTTTGGCCTATTAAACTATTCATGTTAAATCAAATAGAATAAAAAAAAAACGCCCATTTTGAGAAAAAAATAACTCTGTATTGAAAAGACTGTAAATGAGTTGCCAAATTTTATCTTTGTGTTTTATAAAGGTATTTTAAAAGTATTCCAAACTAGTCCATCATACATACCTAAGAAAAGGTACACACACACACACACACACACACACACACACACACACACACACACACACACTCTCTCTCTCTCTCTCTCTCTCTCACACACATATATATATATATATATATATATACCTTGAGATACGAATACCCCAACATACGATGTTTTTGAGATACGACGAAAATTTTCGCTGCATTTACGCCTTGAGATACGACGATCGACGTTTCAAAGAATCAAAAATTGCGGAACGCCATCGGTAGATGGCAGTGTGTTCGTTTGGCTAGCCGAGCATTCATTCGTTTGTTCGTTCGGCTAACCCAGGGATCGGCAAAGTGATCGATATTGTTCCCTGGGGGTCGATGGGGCTATCCAACTGGTCGAAAATTGTCTCGGTGTCGAAAAGGGTCGATAGACTCCTCAAACGATTTTTCAATTATAAAAGTATTCATAGAATACCTTTACTTTTGATTTTCTAATCACTCGCAGTATTTTTATTTTGCCTACATGTATGATACTGTAACTGTTCACAGTGGCATCAATCCTCCTCGTTATCATATGTAGAGACCCCAATTTCCGCGATGAATCGCGGACTGAATCGTGGAATTGTTGTTTTGAAACGGAATCCCGTTTTTTATGTAATCATTTTTCATTTAAATTAGCCATTTCCTTTATTTTAATATAAATACTTAAAAACTGTCTTTTGTGTTTTTGTAAATATTCTAATAAATAAATAAAACATAACCTTGTTATTTATTTTAATTTTATTTCTCATAAATATTTCTAATTATTTTTCCTTTTAAGACCTAAAAAAGTATTTTAAAGTTCAGTTTCTGCACTCATACAAAAAAATCCTAGATTATTAAAAAAAACGTTAAGAAACTGCAAAAAAGCAGACCACCTCAATACACTGTCTCTGTCTCACTGTTATTCAGTGAGACAGAGACAGTGTATTGAGGTGGAGGTGTTCTAACTGAAAGTGGGATTTATAGACAATAGTTTTAACTTAAAAAGAGCAAGATCAGAGAGATACAGTTTTAACAATTTGTTTCTTTGGTTTCATTGTATAACTTGTTACTTTTTATGAAATGCTACATTTCTCTTATACACTTTCCTCCAGCCAGTTCGTTTGTCGGCGTGTCTTATAGTGAACATGTTGATGCTGTGAGTTTGCGAACATTTATTAACTTTTATTGTGTGAACCATGGGTCCAAAATCTAAGGATAAGGATGGAAATAAGCAAAAGCTAAAAAAATGATCTCAATGGAAATTAAACATGAGATAATATGGAAGCATGAACGTGGTGTTAGAATCGCTGACTTGGCCACTGAATATGGTCGAAATGCTTCGACTATATCAACCATTCTCAAACAAAAGGATGTGATAAAGAAGTTGCATCCCATTCGCTGCTAGTAAGAAATCTAAATTTTTTCTTCATTGTTAGGGCCTAATGGAAAAACCTAAAATATTAAAAGCTTAAAAACTTATTTGTGTTTATCTTGGCCTTTCTAGTCTCGTGTGTGGGTGGTAGCCTAGCTTCTCTCACTCCCCCCATGTTTATCTTGCGCATAGTAACCACGTTGCTTGTGGTAGCCTAGCTTCTCTCCCTTCCCCCATGTTTATCTTGCGCATAGTAACCACGTTGCTTGTGGTAGCTTAGCTTCTCTCACTCCCCCCATGTTTATCTTGCCCATAGTAACCACGTTTCTGGTGGTAGCCTAGCTTCTCGCCCTCCCCCATGTTTATCTTGCCCATAGTAACCACTTTGCTTATGGTAGCCTAGCTTCTCTCCCTCCCCCCATGTTTATCTTGCCCATAGTAACCACGTTTCTGGTGGTAGACTTGCTTCTCTCCCTCCCCCCATGTTTATCTTGCCCATAGTAACCACGTTGCTTGTGGTAGCCTAGCTTCTCTCCCTCCCCCATGTTTATCTTGCGTATAGTAACCACGTTGCTTGTGGTAGCCTTGCTTCTCTCCTTCCCCCATGTTTATCTTGCGTATAGTAACCACGTTGCTTGTGGTAGCCTAGCTTCTCTCCCTCGCCCCATGTTTATCTTGCCCATAGTAACCACGTTGCTTGTGGTAGCCTTGCTTCTCTCCCTCCCCCCATGTTTATCTTGCCAATAGTAACCACGTTGCTTGTGCTAGCCTAGCTTCTCTCCCTCCCCCATGTTTATCTTGCCCATAGTAACCACGTTGCTTGTGGTAGCCTAGCTTCTCTCCCTCCCCCCATGTTTATCTTGCCCATAGTAACCACGTTGCTTGTGGTAGCCTAGCTTCTCTCCCTCCCCCCATGTTTATCTTGCCCATAGTAACCACGTTGCTTGTGGTAGCCTAGCTTCTCTCCCTACCCCCATGTATATCTTGCGCATAGTAACCACGTTGCTTGTGGAAGCCTTGCTTCTCTCCCTCCCCCATGTTTATCTTGCGCATAGTAACCACGTTGCTTGTGGTAGCCTTGCTTCTTTCCCTCCCCCCATGTTTATCTTGCCCATAGTAACCAAGTTGCCTGTGGTAGCTTGGCTTCTTTCCCTCGCCCCCATGTTTATCTTGCCCATAGTAACCACGTTGCTTGTGGTAGCCTAGCTTCTCTCCCTCCCCCAATGTTTATCTTGCCCATAGTAACCACGTTTCTGGTGTAGCCTTGCATCTCTCCCTCCCCCCATGTTTATCTTGCCCATAGTAACCACGTTGCTTGTGGTAATCTAGCTTCTCTCCCTCCCCCCATGTTTATTTTGCCCATAGTAACCACGTTGCTTGTGGTAGCCTACCTTCTCTCACTCCCACCATGTTTATGTTGCCCATAGTAACCACGTTGCTTGTGGTAGCCTGGCTTCTCTCCCTCCCCCCATGTTTATATTGCCAACAGTAACCACGTTGCTTATGGTAGCCTAGCTTCTCTACCTCCCCCCCATGTTTATCTTGCCCATAGTAACCACGTTGCTTGTGGTAGCCTTGCTTCTCTCCCTCCCTCCATGTTTATCTTGCCCATAGGAACCACGTTGCTTGTGGTAGCCTAGCTTCTCTCCCTACCCCCATGTTTATCTTGCGCATAGTAACCACGTTGCTTGTGGTAGCCTTGCTTCTCTCCCAACCCCCATGTTTATCTTGCGCATAGTAACCAAGTTTCTGGTGGTTGCCTAGATTCTCTCCCTCCTCCATGTTTATGTTGCGCATAGTAACCATGTTGCTTGTGGTAGCCTTGCTTCTTTCCATCCCCCCATGTTTATCTTGCCCATAGTAACCACGTTGCTAGTGGTAGCCTGGCTTCTCTCCCTCCCCCCATGTTTATCTTGCGCATAGTAACCACGTTTCTGGTGGTAGCCTTGCTTCTCTCCCTCCCCCCATGTTTATCTTGCCCATAGTAACCACGTTGCTTGTGGTAGCCTTGCTTCTCTCCCTCCCCCCATGATTATCTTGCCCATAGGAACCACGTTGCTTGTGGTAGCCTAGCTTCTCTCCCTCCCCCCATGTTTATCTTGCGCATAGTAACCACGTTGCTTGTGGTAGCCTTGCTTCTCTCCCTCCCCCCATGTTTATCTTGCGCATAGTAACCACGTTGCTTGTGGTAGCCTAGCTCTCCCTACGCCCATGTTTATCTTGCGCATAGTAAGAACGTTGCTTGTGGTAGCCTAGCTTCTCTCCCTACCCCCATGTTTATCTTGCGCATAGTAACCACGTTGCTTGTGGTAGCCTAGCTTCTCTCTTTACCACCATGTATATCTTGCGCATAGTAACCACGTTGCTTGTGGAAGCCTTGCTTCTCTCCCTCCCCCATGTTTATCTTGCGCATAGTAACCACGTTGCTTGTGGTAGCCTTGCTTCTTTCCCTCCCCCCATGTTTATCTTGCCCATAGTAACCAAGTTGCCTGTGGTAGCTTGGCTTCTTTCCCTCGCCCCCATGTTTATCTTGCCCATAGTAACCACGTTGCTTGTGGTAGCCTAGCTTCTCTCCCTCCCCCAATGTTTATCTTGCCCATAGTAACCACGTTTCTGGTGTAGCCTTGCATCTCTCCCTCCCCCCATGTTTATCTTGCCCATAGTAACCACGTTGCTTGTGGTAATCTAGCTTCTCTCCCTCCCCCCATGTTTATTTTGCCCATAGTAACCACGTTGCTTGTGGTAGCCTACCTTCTCTCACTCCCACCATGTTTATCTTGCCCATAGTAACCACGTTGCTTGTGGTAGCCTGGCTTCTCTCCCTCCCCCCATGTTTATATTGCCAACAGTAACCACGTTGCTTATGGTAGCCTAGCTTCTCTACCTCCCCCCCATGTTTATCTTGCCCATAGTAACCACGTTGCTTGTGGTAGCCTTGCTTCTCTCCCTCCCTCCATGTTTATCTTGCCCATAGGAACCACGTCGCTTGTGGTAGCCTAGCTTCTCTCCCTACCCCCATGTTTATCTTGCGCATAGTAACCACGTTGCTTGTGGTAGCCTTGCTTCTCTCCCAACCCCCATGTTTATCTTGCGCATAGTAACCAAGTTTCTGGTGGTTGCCTAGATTCTCTCCCTCCTCCATGTTTATGTTGCGCATAGTAACCATGTTGCTTGTGGTAGCCTTGGTTCTTTCCATCCCCCCATGTTTATCTTGCCCATAGTAACCACGTTGCTTGTGGTAGCCTAGCTTCTCTCCCTCCCACCATGTTAATCTTGCCCATAGTAACCACGTTGCTAGTGGTAGCCTTGCTTCTCTCCCTCCCCCCATGTTTATCTTGCGCATAGTAACCACGTTTCTGGTGGTAGCCTTGCTTCTCTCCCTCCCCCCATGTTTATCTTGCCCATAGTAACCACGTTGCTTGTGGTAGCCTTGCTTCTCTCCCTCCCCCCATGTTTATCTTGCCCATAGGAACCACGTTGCTTGTGGTAGCCTAGCTTCTCTCCCTCCCCCCATGTTTATCTTGCGCATAGTAACCACGTTGCTTGTGGTAGCCTTGCTTCTCTCCCTCCCCCCATGTTTATCTTGCGCATAGTAACCACGTTGCTTGTGGTAGCCTAGCTTCTCTCCCTACGCCCATGTTTATCTTGCGCATAGTAACCACGTTGCTTGTGGTAGCCTAGCTTCTCTCCCTCCCCCCATGTTTATCTTGCGCATAGTAACCACGTTGCTTGTGGTAGCCTAGCTTCTCTCCCTACGCCCATGTTTATCTTGCGCATAGTAACCACGTTGCTTGTGGTAGCCTTGCTTCTGTCCCTACCCCCATGTTTATCTTGCCCATAGTAACCACGTTGCTTGTGGTAGCCTAGCTTCTCTCCCTCCCCCCATGTTTATCTTGCGCATAGTAACCACGTTTCTGGTGGTAGCCTAGCTTCTCTCCCTCCCTCCATGTTTATCTTGCGCATAGTAACCACGTTTCTGGTGGTAGCCTTGCTTCTCTCCCTCCCCCCATGTTTATCTTGCCCATAGTAACCACGTTGCTTGTGGTAGCCTGGCTTCTCTCCCTCCCACCATGTTTATCTTGCCCATAGTAACCACGTTGCTTGTGGTAGCCTAGCTTCTCTCCCTCCCCCCATGTTTATCTTGCACATAGTAACCACGTTGCTTGTGGTAGCCTAGCTTCTCTCCCTACCCCCATGTATATCTTGCGCATAGTAACCACGTTGCTTGTGGAAGCCTTGCTTCTCTCCCTCCCCCATGTTTATCTTGCGCATAGTAACCACGTTGCTTGTGGTAGCCTTGCTTCTTTCCCTCCCCCCATGTTTATCTTGCCCATAGTAACCAAGTTGCCTGTGGTAGCTTGGCTTCTTTCCCTCGCCCCCATGTTTATCTTGCCCATAGTAACCACGTTTCTGGTGTAGCCTTGCATCTCTCCCTCCCACCATGTTTATCTTGCCCATAGTAACCACGTTGCTTGTGGTAGCCTGGCTTCTCTCCCTCCCCCCATGTTTATATTGCCAACAGTAACCACGTTGCTTGTGGTAGCCTAGCTTCTCTACCTCCCCCCATGTTTATCTTGCCCATAGTAACCACGTTGCTTGTGGTAGCCTTGCTTCTCTCCCTCCCTCCATGTTTATCTTGCCCATAGGAACCACGTTGCTTGTGGTAGCCTAGCTTCTCTCCCTACCCCCATGTTTATCTTGCGCATAGTAACCACGTTGCTTGTGGTAGCCTTGCTTCTCTCCCAACCCCCATGTTTATCTTGCGCATAGTAACCAAGTTTCTGGTGGTTGCCTAGATTCTCTCCCTCCTCCATGTTTATGTTGCGCATAGTAACCATGTTGCTTGTGGTAGCCTTGCTTCTTTCCATCCCCCCATGTTTATCTTGCCCATAGTAACCACGTTGCTTGTGGTAGCCTAGCTTCTCTCCCTCCCACCATGTTAATCTTGCCCATAGTAACCACGTTGCTAGTGGTAGCCTGGCTTCTCTCCCTCCCCCCATGTTTATCTTGCGCATAGTAACCACGTTTCTGGTGGTAGCCTTGCTTCTCTCCCTCCCCCCATGTTTATCTTGCCCATAGTAACCACGTTGCTTGTGGTAGCCTTGCTTCTCTCCCTCCCCCCATGTTTATCTTGCCCATAGGAACCACGTTGCTTGTGGTAGCCTAGCTTCTCTCCCTACCCCCATGTTTATCTTGCGCATAGTAACCACTTTGCTTGTGGTAGCCTTGCTTCTCTCCCTCCCCCCATGTTTATCTTGCGCATAGTAACCACGTTGCTTGTGGTAGCCTAGCTTCTCTCCCTACCCCCATGTTTATCTTGCGCATAGTAACCACGTTGCTTGTGGTAGCCTCGCTTCTCTCCCTCCCCACATGTTTATCTTGCGCATAGTAACCACGTTGCTTGTGGTAGCCTAGCTTCTCTCCCTCCCCACATGTTTATCTTGCCCATAGGAACCACGTTGCTTGTGGTAGCCTAGCTTCTCTCCCTCCCCACATGTTTATCTTGCCCATAGGAACCACGTTGCTTGTGGTAGCCTCGCTTCTCTCCCTCCCCACATGTTTATCTTGCCCATAGGAACCACGTTGCTTGTGGTAGCCTAGCTTCTCTCCCTACCCCCATGTTTATCTTGCGCATAGTAACCACTTTGCTTGTGGTAGCCTTGCTTCTCTCCCTCCCCCCATGTTTATCTTGCGCATAGTAACCACGTTGCTTGTGGTAGCCTAGCTTCTCTCCCTCCCCCCATGTTTATCTTGCGCATAGTAACCACGTTGCTTGTGGTAGCCTCGCTTCTCTCCCTCCCCACATGTTTATCTTGCCCATAGTAACCACGTTGCTTGTGGTAGCCTAGCTTCTCTCCCTCCCACCATGTTTATTTTGCCCATAGTAACCACGTTGCTTGTGGTAGCCTAGCTTCTCTCCCTCCCACCATGTTTATCTTGCCCATAGTAACCATGTTCCTTGTGGTAGCCTGGCTTCTCTCCCACCCCCATGTTTATATTGCCCATAGTAACCACGTTGCTTGTGGTAGCCTAGCTTCTCTCCCTCCCCCCATGTTTATCTTGCCCATAGTAACCACGTTGCTTGTGGTAGCCTAGCTTCTCTCCATCCCCCCATGTTTATCTTGCGCATAGTAACCACGTTTCTGGTGGTACCCTAGCTTCTCTCCCTCCCTGCCTCCATGTTTATCTTGCCCATAGTAACCACGTTGCTTGTGGTAGCCCTGCTTCTCTCCCTCCCCCTTGTTTATCTTGCCCATAGGAACCACGTTGCTTGTGGTAGCCTAGCTTCTCTCCCTACCCCCATGTTTATCTTGCGCATAGTAACCACGTTGCTTGTGGTAGCCTACCTTCTCTCACTCCCCCATGTTTATCTTGCCCATAGTAACCACGTTTCTGGTGGTAGCCTTGCTTCTCTCCCTCCCCTCATGTTTATCTTGCCCATAGTAACCACTTTGCTTGTGGTAGCCTAGCTTCTCTCCCTCCCACCATGTTTATCTTGCCCATAGTAACCACGTTGCTTGTGGTAGCCTGGCTTCTCTCCCACCCCCATGTTTATATTGCCCATAGTAACCACGTTGCTTGTGGTAGCCCAGCTTCTCTCCCTCCCCCAATGTTTATCTTGCGCATAGTAACCACGTTTCTGGTGGTAGCCTTGCTTCTCTCCCTACCCCCATGTTTTTGTTGCCCATATTAACCACGTTGCTTGTGGTAGCCTAGCTTCTCTCCCACCCCCCATGTTTATCTTGCGCATAGTAACCACGTTGCTTGTGGTAGCCTTGCTTCTCTCCCTCCCCCGATGTTTATCTGGCGCATAGTAACAACGTTGCTTGTGGTAGCCTAGCTTCACTCCCTCCCCCCATGTTTATTTTGCCCATAGTAACCACGTTGCTTGTGGTAGCCTAGCTTCTCTCCCTCCCACCATGTTTATCTTGCCCATAGTAACCACGTTGCTTGTGGTAGCCTAGCTTCTCTCCCTCCCCCCATGTTTATCTTGCGCATAGTAACCACGTTTCTGGTGGTAGCATTGCTTCTCTCCCTACCCCCATGTTTATCTTGCGCATAGTAACCACGTTTCTGGTGGTAGCCTTGCTTCTCTCCCCGCCCATGTTAATTTTCCCCATAGTAACCATGTTGCTTGTGGTAGCCTTGCTTCTCTCCCTCCCCCCTGTTTATCTTGCCCATAGGAACCACGTTGCTTGTGGTAGCCTAGCTTCTCTCCCTCCCCCCATGTTTATCTTGCGCATAGTAACCACGTTGCTTGTGGTAGCCTTGCTTCTCTCCCTACGCCCATGTTTATCTTGCCCATAGTAACCACGTTGCTTGTGGTAGCCTAGCTTCTCTCCCTCGCCCCATGTTTATCTTGCGCATAGTAACCACGTTTCTGGAGATAGCCTAGCTTCTCTCCCTCCCTCCATGTTTATCTTGCGCATAGTAACCACGTTTCTGGTGGTAGCCTTGCTTCTCTCCCTCCCCCCCATGTTTATCTTGCCCATAGTAACCACGTTGCTTGTGGTAGCCCTGCTTCTCTCCCTCCCCCCATGTTTATCTTGCCCATAGGAACCACGTTGCTTGTGGTAGCCTAGCTACTCTCCCTACCCCCATGTTTATCTTGCGCATAGTAACCACGTTGCTTGTGCTAGCCTACCTTCTCTCCCCCCCCAATGTTTATCTTGCGCATAGTAACCACGTTTCTGGTGGTAGCCTTGCTTCTCTCCCCGCCCATGTTAATTTTGCCCATAGTAACCATGTTGCTTGTGGTAGCCTTGCTTCTCTCCCTCCCCCCTGTTTATCTTGCCCATAGGAACCACGTTGCTTGTGGTAGCCTTAGCTTCTCTCCCTACCCCCATGTTTATCTTGCGCATAGTAACCACGTTGCTTGTGGTAGCCTTGCTTCTCTCCCTACCCCCATGTTTATCTTGCCCATAGTAACCACGTTGCTTGTGGTAGCCTAGCTTCTCTCCCTCGCCCCATGTTTATCTTGCGCATAGTAACCACGTTTCTGGAGATAGCCTAGCTTCTCTCCCTCCCTCCATGTTTATCTTGCGCATAGTAACCACGTTGCTTGTGGTAGCCTCGCTTCTCTCCCTCCCCACATGTTTATCTTGCCCATAGTAACCACGTTGCTTGTGGTAGCCTAGCTTCTCTCCCTCCCACCATGTTTATTTTGCCCATAGTAACCACGTTGCTTGTGGTAGCCTAGCTTCTCTCCCTCCCACCATGTTTATCTTGCCCATAGTAACCATGTTCCTTGTGGTAGCCTGGCTTCTCTCCCACCCCCATGTTTATATTGCCCATAGTAACCACGTTGCTTGTGGTAGCCTAGCTTCTCTCCCTCCCCCCATGTTTATCTTGCCCATAGTAACCACGTTGCTTGTGGTAGCCTAGCTTCTCTCCATCCCCCCATGTTTATCTTGCGCATAGTAACCACGTTTCTGGTGGGAGCCTAGCTTCTCTCCCTGCCTCCATGTTTATCTTGCCCATAGTAACCACGTTGCTTGTGGTAGCCCTGCTTCTCTCCCTCCCCCCTTGTTTATCTTCCCCATAGGAACCACGTTGCTTGTGGTAGCCTAGCTTCTCTCCCTACCCCCATGTTTATCTTGCGCATAGTAACCACGTTGCTTGTGGTAGCCTACCTTCTCTCACTCCCCCATGTTTATCTTGCCCATAGTAACCACGTTTCTGGTGGTAGCCTTGCTTCTCTCCCTCCCCTCATGTTTATCTTGCCCATAGTAACCACGTTGCTTGTGGTAGCCTAGCTTCTCTCCCTCCCACCATGTTTATCTTGCCCATAGTAACCACGTTGCTTGTGGTAGCCTGGCTTCTCTCCCACCCCCATGTTTATATTGCCCATAGTAACCACGTTGCTTGTGGTAGCCCAGCTTCTCTCCCTCCCCCAATGTTTATCTTGCGCATAGTAACCACGTTTCTGGTGGTAGCCTTGCTTCTCTCCCTACCCCCATGTTTTTGTTGCCCATATTAACCACGTTGCTTGTGGTAGCCTAGCTTCTCTCCCACCCCCCATGTTTATCTTGCGCATAGTAACCACGTTGCTTGTGGTAGCCTTGCTTCTCTCCCTCCCCCGATGTTTATCTGGCGCATAGTAACAACGTTGCTTGTGGTAGCCTAGCTTCACTCCCTCCCCCCATGTTTATTTTGCCCATAGTAACCACGTTGCTTGTGGTAGCCTAGCTTCTCTCCCTCCCACCATGTTTATCTTGCCCATAGTAACCACGTTGCTTGTGGTAGCCTAGCTTCTCTCCCTCCCCCCATGTTTATCTTGCGCATAGTAACCACGTTTCTGGTGGTAGCCTTGCTTCTTCTCCCTCCCTACCCCCATATTTATCTTGCGCATAGTAACCACGTTTCTGGTGGTAGCCTTGCTTCTCTCCCCGCCCATGTTAATTTTCCCCATAGTAACCATGTTGCTTGTGGTAGCCTTGCTTCTCTCCCTCCCCCCCTGTTTATCTTGCCCATAGGAACCACGTTGCTTGTGGTAGCCTAGCTTCTCTCCCTACCCCCATGTTTATCTTGCGCATAGTAACCACGTTGCTTGTGGTAGCCTTGCTTCTCTCCCTACGCCCATGTTTATCTTGCCCATAGTAACCACGTTGCTTGTGGTAGCCTAGCTTCTCTCCCTCGCCCCATGTTTATCTTGCGCATAGTAACCACGTTTCTGGAGATAGCCTAGCTTCTCTCCCTCCCTCCATGTTTATCTTGCGCATAGTAACCACGTTTCTGGTGGTAGCCTTGCTTCTCTCCCTCCCCCCCATGTTTATCTTGCCCATAGTAACCACGTTGCTTGTGGTAGCCCTGCTTCTCTCCCTCCCCCCATGTTTATCTTGCCCATAGGAACCACGTTGCTTGTGGTAGCCTAGCTACTCTCCCTACCCCCATGTTTATCTTGCGCATAGTAACCACGTTGCTTGTGCTAGCCTACCTTCTCTCCCCCCCCCCAATGTTTATCTTGCGCATAGTAACCACGTTTCTGGTGGTAGCCTTGCTTCTGTCCCCGCCCATGTTAATTTTGCCCATAGTAACCATGTTGCTTGTGGTAGCCTTGCTTCTCTCCCTCCCCCCTGTTTATCTTGCCCATAGGAACCACGTTGCTTGTGGTAGCCTAGCTTCTCTCCCTACCCCCATGTTTATCTTGCGCATAGTAACCACGTTGCTTGTGGTAGCCTTGCTTCTCTCCCTACCCCCATGTTTATCTTGCCCATAGTAACCACGTTGCTTGTGGTAGCCTAGCTTCTCTCCCTCGCCCCATGTTTATCTTGCGCATAGTAACCACGTTTCTGGAGATAGCCTAGCTTCTCTCCCTCCCTCCATGTTTATCTTGCGCATAGTAACGACGTTTCTGGTGGTAGCCTTGCTTCTTTCCCTCCCCCCCATGTTTATCTTGCCCATAGTAACCACGTTGCTTGTGGTAGCCCTGCTTCTCTCCCTCCCCCCATGTTTATCTTGCCCATAGGAACCACGTTGCTTGTGGTAGCCTAGCTACTCTCCCTACCCCCATGTTTATCTTGCGCATAGTAACCACGTTGCTTGTGCTAGCCTACCTTCTCTCCCCCCCAATGTTTATCTTGCCCATATTAACCACGTTTCTGGTGGTAGCCTTGCTTCTCTCCCTCCCCTCATGTTTATCTTGCCCATAGTAACCACGTTGCTTGTGGTAGCCTAGCTTCTCTCCCTCCCTCCATGTTTATCATGCCCATAGTAACCACGTTGCTTGTGGTAGCCTAGCTTCTCTCCCTCCCACCATGTTTATCTTGCGCATAGTAACCACGTTTCTGGTGGTAGCCTTGCTTCTCTCCCTACCCCCATGTTTATCTTGCGCATAGTAACCACGTTTCTGGTGGTAGCCTTGCTTCTCTCCCCCCCATGTTAATTTTGCCCATAGTAACCATGTTGCTTGTGGTAGCCTTGCTTCTCTCCCTCCCCCCATGTTTATCTTGCCCATAGGAACCACGTTGCTTGTGGTAGCCTAGCTTCTCTCCCTAACCCCATGTTTATCTTGCGCATAGTAACCACGTTGCTTGTGGTAGCCTTGCTTCTCTCCCTACCCCCATGTTTATCTTGCCCATAGTAACCACGTTGCTTGTGGTAGCCTAGCTTCTCTCCCTCCCCCCATGTTTATCTTGCGCATAGTATCCACGTTTCTGGTGGTAGCCTAGCTTCTCTCCCTGCCTCCATGTTTATCTTGCCCATAGTAACCACGTTGCTTGTGGTAGCCCTGCTTCTCTCCCTCCCCACTTGTTTATCTTGCCCATAGGAACCACGTTGCTTGTGGTAGCCTAGCTTCTCTCCCTACCCCCATGTTTATCTTGCGCATAGTAACCACGTTGCTTGTGGTAGCCTACCTTCTCTCACTCCCCCATGTTTATCTTGCCCATAGTAACCACGTTTCTGGTGGTAGACTTGCTTCTCTCCCTCCCCTCATGTTTATCTTGCCCATAGTAACCACGTTGCTTGTGGTAGCCTAGCTTCTCTCCCTCCCCCCATGTTTATCTTGCCCATAGTAACCACGTTGCTTGTGGTAGCCTAGCTTCTCTCCCTCCCACCATGTTTATCTTGCCCATAGTAACCACGTTGCTTGTGGTAGCCTGGCTTCTCTCCCACCCCCATGTTTATATTGCCCATAGTAACCACGTTGCTTGTGGTAGCCCAGCTTCTCTCCCTCCCCCAATGTTTATCTTGCGCATAGTAACCACGTTTCTGGTGGTAGCCTTGCTTCTCTCCCTACCCCCATGTTTTTGTTGCCCATATTAACCACGTTGCTTGTGGTAGCCTAGCTTCTCTCCCACCCCCCATGTTTATCTTGCGCATAGTAACCACGTTGCTTGTGGTAGCCTTGCTTCTCTCCCTCCCCCGATGTTTATCTGGCGCATAGTAACAACGTTGCTTGTGGTAGACTAGCTTCTCTCCCTCCCCCCATGTATATTTTGCCCATAGTAACCACGTTGCTTGTGGTAGCCTAGCTTCTCTCCCTCCCACCATGTTTATCTTGCCCATAGTAACCACGTTTCTTGTGGTAGCCTAGCTTCTCTCCCTCCCCCCATGTTTATCTTGCGCATAGTAACCACGTTTCTGGTGGTAGCCTTGCTTCTCTCCCTACCCCCATGTTTATCTTGCGCATAGTAACCACGTTTCTGGTGGTAGCCTTGCTTCTCTCCCCCCCCATGTTAATTTTGCCCATAGTAACCATGTTGCTTGTGGTAGCCTTGCTTTTCTCTCCCTCCCCCCTGTTTATCTTGCCCATAGGAACCACGTTGCTTGTGGTAGCCTAGCTTCTCTCCCTACCCCCATGTTTATCTTGCGCATAGTAACCACGTTGCTTGTGGTAGCCTTGCTTCTCTCCCTACCCCCATGTTTATCTTGCCCATAGTAACCACGTTGCTTGTGGTAGCCTAGCTTCTCTCCCTCCCCCCATGTTTATCTTGCGCATAGTAACCACGTTTCTGGAGATAGCCTAGCTTCTCTCCCTCCCTCCATGTTTATCTTGCGCATAGTAACCACGTTTCTGGTGGTAGCCTTGCTTCTCTCCCTCCCCCACATGTTTATCTTGCCCATAGTAACCACGTTGCTTGTGGTAGCCCTGCTTCTCTCCCTCCCCCCATGTTTATCTTGCCCATAGAAACCACGTTGCTTGTGGTAGCCTAGCGACTCTCCCTACCCCCATGTTTATCTTGCGCATAGTAACCACGTTGCTTGTGCTAGCCTACCTTCTCTCCCCCCCCCCCAATGTTTATCTTGCCCATAGTAACCACGTTTCTGGTGGTAGCCTTGCTTCTCTCCCTCCCCTCATGTTTATCTTGCCCATAGTAACCACGTTGCTTGTGGTAGCCTAGCTTCTCTCCCTCCCCCCATGTTTATCTTGCCCATAGTAACCACGTTGCTTGTGGTAGCCTAGCTTCTCTCCCTCCCACCATGTTTATCTTGCGCATAGTAACCACGTTTCTGGTGGTAGCCTTGCTTCTCTCCCTACCCCCATGTTTATCTTGCGCATAGTAACCACGTTTCTGGTGGTAGCCTAGCTTCTCTCCCTCCCTCCATGTTTATCTTGCGCATAGTAACCACGTTTCTGGTGGTAGCCTTGCTTCTCTCCCTCCCCCCCATGTTTATCTTGCCCATAGTAACCACGTTGCTTGTGGTAGCCCTGCTTCTCTCCCTCCCCCCATGTTTATCTTGCCCATAGGAACCACGTTGCTTGTGGTAGCCTAGCTTCTCTCCCTACCCCCATGTTTATCTTGCGCATAGTAACCACGTTGCTTGTGGTAGCCTACCTTCTCTCCCTCCCCCAATGTTTATCTTGCCCATAGTAACCACGTTGCTTGTGGTAGCCTTGCTTCTCTCCCTACCCCGATGTTTATCTGGCGCATAGTAACAACGTTGCTTGTGGTAGCCTAGCTTCTCTCCCTACCCCATGTTTATTTTGCCCATAGTAACAACGTTGCTTGTGGTAGCCTAGCTTCTCTCCCTCCCACCATGTTTGTCTTGCGCATAGTAACCACGTTTCTGGTGGTAGCCTTGCTTCTCTCCCTACCCCCATGTTTATCTTGCGCATAGTAACCACGTTTCTGGTGGTAGCCTTGCTTCTCTCCCTCCCCTCATGTTTATCTTGCCCATAGTAACCACGTTGCTTGTGGTAGCCTAGCTCCTCTCCCTCCCCCCATGTTTATCTTGCCCATAGTAACCACGTTGCTTGTGGTAGCCTAGCCTCTCTCCCTCCCACCATGTTTATCTTGCCCATAGAAACCACGTTGCTTGTGGTAGCCTGGCTTCTCTCCCACCCCCATGTTTATATTGCCCATAGTAACCACGTTGCTTGTGGTAGCCTAGCTTCTCTCCCTCCCCCCATGTTTATCTTGCGCATAGTAACCACGTTTCTGGTGGTAGCCTTGCTTCTCGCCCTACCCCCATGATTTTGTTGCCCATATTAACCACGTTGCTTGTGGTAGCCTATCTTGTCTCCCACCCTCCATGTTTATCTTGCGCATAGTAACCACGTTGCTTGTGGTAGCCTTGCTTCTCTCCCTCCCCCGATGTTTATCTGGCGCATAGTAACAACGTTGCTTGTGGTAGCCTAGCTTCTCTCCCTCCCCCCATGTTTATTTTGCCCATAGTAACCACGTTGCTTGTGGTAGCCTAGCTTCTCTCCCTCCCCCCATGTTTATCTTGCGCATAGTAACCACGTTTCTGGTGGTAGCCTTGCTTCTCTCCCTACCCCCATGTTTATCTTGCGCATAGTAACCACGTTTCTGGTGGTAGCCTTGCTACTCTCCCTCCCCCCATGTTTATCTTGCCCATAGTAACCACGTTGCTTGTGGTAGCCTAGCTTCTCTCCCTCCCCCCCATCTTTATCTTGCGCATAGTAACCACGTTGCTTGCGGTAGCCTAGCTTCTCTCCCTCCCCCCATGTTTATCTTGCGCATAGTAACCACGTTTCTGGTGGTAGCCTTGCTACTCTCCCTCCCCCCATGTTTATCTTGCCCATAGTAACCACGTTGCTTGTGGTAGCCTTGCTTCTCTCCCTCCCCACATGTTTACATTGCCCATAGGAACCACGTTGCTTGTGGTAGCATAGCTTCTCTCCCTACCCCCATGTTTATCTTGCCCATAGTAACCACGTTGCTTGTGGTAGGCTAGCTTCTCTCCCTCCCCCCATGTTTATCTTGCCCATAGTAACCACGTTGCTTGTGGTAGCCTGGCTTCTCTCCCTCCCCCGATGTTTATCTGGCGCATAGTAACCACGTTGCTTGTGGTAGCCTAGCTTCTCTCCCTCCCCCGATGTTTATCTTGCCCATAGTAACGACGTTGATTGTGGTAGCCTAGCTTCTCTCCCTACCCCGATGTTTATCTGGCGCCTAGTAACCACGTTGCTTGTGGTAGCTTAGCTTCTCTCCTTCCCCCCATGTTTATCTTGCGCATAGTAACCACGTTTCTGGTGGTTGCCTTGCTTCTCTCCCTCCCCCCATGTTTATCTTGCCCATAGTAACCACGTTGCTTGTGGTAGCCTAGCTTCTCTCCCTCCCCCATGTTTATCTTGCCCATAGTAACCACGTTTCTGGTGGTAGCCTAGCTTCACTCCATCCCCCATATTTATCTTGGCCATAGTAACCACGTTTCTGGTTGTAGCCTTGCTTCTCTCACTCCCCCCATGTTTATCTTGCCCATAGTAACCACGTTGCTTGTGGTAGCCTAGCTTCTCTCCAAACCCCCATGTTTATCTTGCGCATAGTAACCCCGTTTCTGGTGGTAGCCTTGCTTCTCTCCCTCCCCCCCATGTTCATGTTGCCCATATTAACCACGTTGCTTGTGGTAGCCTAGCTTCTCTCCCACCCCCCATGATTATCTTGCGCATAGTAACGACGTTGCTTGTGGTAGCCTTGCTTCTCTCCCTCCCCCGATGTTTATCTGGCACATAGTAAACACGTTGCTTGTGGTAGCCTTGCTTCTCTCCCTTCCCCCATGTTTATCTTTCGCATAGTAACCACGTTGATTGTGGTAGCCTAGCTTCTCTCCCTCCCCCCATGTTTATCTTGCGCATAGTAACTACGTTGCTTGTGGTAGCCTTGCTTCTCTCCCTCCCCCATGTTTATCTTGCGCATAGTAACCACGTTGCTTGTGGTAGCCTAGCTTCTCTCCCTCCCCCCATGTTTATCTTGCGCATAGTAAACACGTTGCTTGTGGTAGCCTTGCTTCTCTCCCTCCCCCGATGTTTATCTGGCACATAGTAACCACGTTGCTTGTGGTAGCCTTGCTTCTCTCCCTCCCCCCATGTTTATCTTGCGCATAGTAACCACGTTGCTTGTGGTAGCCTAGCTTCTCTCCCTCCCCCCATGTTTATCTTGCGCATAGTAACCACGTTGCTTGTGGTAGCGTTGCTTCTCTCCCTCCCCCGATGTTTATCTGACGCATAGTTACCACGTTGCTTGTGGTAGCCTAGCTTCTCTCCCTCCCCCATGTTAATCTTGCCCATAGTAACTACGTTGCTTGTGGTAGCCTAGCTTCTCTCCCTCCCCCAATGTTTATCTTGCGCATAGTAACCACGTTTCTGGTGATAGCCTTGCTCCTCTCACTCCCCCCATGTTTATCTTGCGCATAGTAACCACGTTGCTTGTGGTAGCCTTGCTTCTCTCCGTACCCCCATGTTTATCTTGCCCATAGTAACCACGTTGCTTGTGGTGGCCTAGCTTCTCTCCCTCCCCCCCATGTTTATCTTGCGCATAGTAACCACGTTGCCTGTGGTAGCCTTGCTTCTCTCCGTACCCCCATGTTTATCTTGCCCATAGTAACCACGTTGCTTGTGGTAGCCTAGCTTCTCTCCCTCCCCCCATGTTTATCTTGCGCATAGTAACCACGTTGCTTGTGGTAGCCTTGCTTCTCTCTTTCCCCCCATGTTTATCTTGCGCATAGTAACCACGTTGCTTGTGGTAGCCTTGCTTCTCTCCCTCCCCCCATGTTTATCTTGCCCATAATAACTACGTTGCTTGTGGTAGCGTTGCTTCTCTCCCTCCCCCCATGTTTATCTTGCGCATAGTAACCACGTTGCTTGTGGTAGCCTTGCTTCTCTCCCTCTCACCATGTTTATCTTGCGCATAGTAACCACGTTGCTTGTGGTAGCCTTGCTTCTCTCCCTCCCCCATGTTTATCTTGCGCATAGTAACCACGTTGTTTGTGGTAGCCTAGCTTCTCTCCCTCCCCCCATGTTTATCTTGCGCATAGTAACCACGTTGCTTGTGGTAGCCTTGCTTCTCTCCCTCCCCCCATGTTTATCTTGCGCATAGTAACCACGTTGCTTGTGGTAGCCTTGCTTCTCTCCCTCTCACCATGTTTATCTTGCGCATAGTAACCACGTTGCTTGTGGTAGCCTTGCTTCTCTCCCTCCCCCATGTTTATCTTGCGCATAGTAACCACGTTGTTTGTGGTAGCCTAGCTTCTCTCCCTCCCCCCATGTTTATCTTGCGCATAGTAACCACGTTGCTTGTGGTAGCCTTGCTTCTCTCCCTCTCACCATGTTTATCTTGCGCATAGTAACCACGTTGCTTGTGGTAGCCTTGCTTCTCTCCCTCCCCCCATGTTTATCTTGCGCATAGTAACCACGTTGTTTGTGGTAGCCTAGCTTCTCTCCCTCCCCCCATGTTTATCTTGCGCATAGTAACCACGTTGCTTGTGGTAGCCTTGCTTCTCTCCCTCCCCCCATGTTTATCTTGCGCATAGTAACCACGTTGCTTGTGGTAGCCTTGCTTCTCTCCCTCCCCACATGTTTATCTTGCGCGTAGTAACCACGTTTCTGATGGTAGCCTTGCTCTTCTCACTCCCCCATGTTTATCTTGCGCATAGTAACCACGATGCTTGTGGTAGCCTTGCTTCTCTCCCTCTCACCATGTTTATCTTGCACATAGTAACCACGTTGCTTGTGGTAGCCTTGCTTCTCTCCCCCTCCCCCATGTTTATCTTGCGCATAGTAACCACGTTGTTTGTGGTAGCCTAGCTTCTCTCCCTCCCCCCATGTTTATCTTGCGCATAGTAACCACGTTGCTTGTGGTAGCCTTGCTTCTCTCCCTCCCCCCATGTTTATCTTGCGCATAGTAACCACGTTGCTTGTGGTAGCCTTGCTTCTCTCCCTCCCCACATGTTTATCTTGCGCATAGTAACCACGTTTCTGGTGGCAGCCTTGCTCCTCTCACTCCCCCCATGTTTATCTTGCGCATAGTAACCACGTTGCTTGTGGTAGCCTTGCTTCTCTCCCTCTCACCATGTTTATCTTGCGCATAGTAACCACGTTGCTTGTGGTAGCCTTGCTTCTCTCCCTCCCCCATGTTTATCTTGCGCATAGTAACCACGTTGTTTGTGGTAGCCTAGCTTCTCTCCCTCCCCCCATGTTTATCTTGCGCATAGTAACCACGTTGCTTGTGGTAGCCTTGCTTCTCTCCCTCCCCCCATGTTTATCTTGCGCATAGTAACCACGTTGCTTGTGGTAGCCTTGCTTCTCTCCCTCCCCACATGTTTATCTTGCGCGTAGTAACCACGTTTCTGATGGTAGCCTTGCTCTTCTCACTCCCCCATGTTTATCTTGCGCATAGTAACCACGATGCTTGTGGTAGCCTTGCTTCTCTCCCTCTCACCATGTTTATCTTGCACATAGTAACCACGTTGCTTGTGGTAGCCTAGCTTCTCTCCCTCCCCCCATGTTTATCTTGCGCGTTGTAACCACGTTTCTGGTGGTAGCCTTGCTTCTCTCACTCCCCCCTTGTTTATCTTGCGCTTAGTAACCACGTTTCTGGTGGTAGACTTGCGTCTCTCCCTCCCCCCATGTTTATCTTGCTCATAGTAACCACGTTTCTGGTGGTAGCCTTGCTTCTCTCACTCCCCCATGTTTATCATGCGCGTAGTTACCACGTTTCTGGTGGTAGCCTAGCTTCTCTCCCTCCCCCCATGTTTATCTTGCGCATAGTAACCACGTTGCTTGTGGTAGCCTTGCTTCTCTCCCTCCCCCCATGTTTATGTTGCGCATAGTAACCACGTTGCTTGTGGTAGCCTAGCTTCTCTCCCTCCCCCCATGTTTATCTTGCGCATAGTAACAACGTTGCTTGTGGTAGCCTTGCTTCTCTCCCTCCCACCATGTTTATCTTGCGCATAGTAACCACGTTGCTTGTAGTAGCCTAGCTTCTCTCCCTCCCCCCATGTTTATCTTGCGCATAGTAACCACGTTGCTTGTGGTAGCCTAGCTTCTCTCCCTCCCCCATGTTTATCTTGCGGATAGTAACCACGTTGCTTGTGGTAGCCTTGCTTCTCTCCCTCCCCCCATGATTATCTTGTGCATAGTAACCACGTTGCTTGTGGTAGCCTTGCTTCTCTCCCTCCCCCATGTTTATCTTGCCCATAGTACCCACGTTGCTTGTGGTAGCCTAGCTTCTCTCCCTCCCCCCATGTTTATCTTGTGCATAGTAACCACGTTGCTTGTGGTAGCCTTGCTTCTCTCCCTCCCCCATGTTTATCTTGCGCATAGTAACCACGTTGCTTGTGGTAGCCTAGCTTCTCTCCCTCCCCCCATGTTTATCCTGCCCATAGTAACCACGTTGCTTGTGGTAGACTATCTTCTCTCCCTCCCACCATGTTTATCTTGCGCATAGTAACCACTTTGCTTGTGGTAGCTTAGCTTCTCTCCCTCCCACCATGTTTATCTTGTGCATAGTAACCACTTTGCTTGTTGTAGCCTAGCTTCTGTCCCTCCCCCCATGTTTATCTTGCGCATAGTAACCACTTTGCTTGGGGTAGCCTTGCTTCTCTCCCTCCCCCCACATTTATCTTGCGCATAGTAACCACTTTGCTTGTGGTAGCCTAGCTTCTCTCCCTCCCCCCATGTTTAACTTGCGCATAGTAACCACGTTGCTTGTGGTAGCCTAGCTTCTCTCCCTCCCCCCACATTTATCTTGCGCATAGTAACCACGTTGCTTGTGGTAGCCTAGCTTCTCTCCCTCCCCCCACATTTATCTTGCGCATAGTAACCACGTTGCTTGTGGTAGCCTAGCTTCTCTCCCTCCCCCCACGTTTATCTTGCGCATAGTAACCACGTTGCTTGTGGTAGCCTAGCTTCTCTCCCTCCCACCATGTTTATCTTGCGCATAGTAACCACGTTGCTTGTCGTAGCCTAGCTTCTCTCCCTCCCTCCATGTTTATCTTGCGCATAGTAACCACGTTGCTTGTGGTAGCCTAGCTTCTCTCCCTCCCACCATGTTTATCTTGCTCATAGTAACCACGTTGCTTGTGTTAGCCTAGCTTCTCTCCCTCCCCCCACATTTATCTTGCGCATAGTAACCACGTTGCTTGTGGTAGCCTAGCTTCTCTCCCTCCCCCCACATTTATCTTGCGCATAGTAACCACGTTGCTTGTGGTAGCCTAGCTTCCCTCCCTCCCCCCATGTTTAACTTGCGCATAGTAACCACGTTGCTTGTGGTAGCCTAGCTTCTCTCCCTCCCCCCACATTTATCTTGCGCATAGTAACCACTTTGCTTGTGGTAGCCTAGCTTCCCTCCCTCCCCCCATGTTTAACTTGCGCATAGTAACCACGTTGCTTGTGGTAGCCTAGCTTCTCTCCCTCCCCCCACATTTATCTTGCGCATAGTAACCACGTTGCTTGTGGTAGCCTAGCTTCTCTCCCTCCCACCATGTTTATCTTGCGCATAGTAACCACGTTGCTTGTGTTAGCCTAGCTTCTCTCCCTCCCCCCACATTTATCTTGCGCATAGTAACCACGTTGCTTGTGGTAGCCTAGCTTCTCTCCCTCCCACCATGTTTATCTTGCGCATAGTAACCACGTTGCTTGTGTTAGCCTAGCTTCTCTCCCTCCCCCCACATTTATCTTGCGCATAGTAACCACGTTGCTTGTGGGAGCCTAGCTTCTCTCCCTCCCCCCACATTTATCTTGCGCATAGTAACCACGTTGCTTGTGGTAGCCTAGTTTCTCTCCCTCCCCCCACATTTATCTTGCGCATAGTAACCACTTTGCTTGTGGTAGCCTTGCTTCTCTCCCTCTCACCATGTTTATCTTGCCCATAGTAACCACGTTGCTTGTGGTAGCCTAGCTTCTCTCCCTCCCACCATGTTTATCTTGCGCATAGTAACAACGTTGCTTGTGGTAGCCTAGCTTCTCTCCCTCCCACCATGTTTATCTTGCGCATAGTAACCACGTTGCTTGTGGTAGCCTAGCTTCTCTCCCTCCCACCATGTTTATCTTGCGCATAGTAACCACTTTGCTTGTGGTAGCCTAGCTTCTCCCTCCCTCCAACCATGTTTATCTTGCGCATAGTAACAACGTTGCTTGTGATAGCCTTGCTTCTCTCCCTCCCACCATGTTTATCTTGCCCATAATAACTACGTTGCTTGTGGTAGCCTTGCTTCTCTCCCTCCCCCCATGTTTATCTTGCACATACTAACCACGGTGCTTGTGGTAGCCTAGCTTCTCTCCCTCCCCCCAAATTTATCTTGCGCATAATAACCACGTTGCTTGTGGTAGCCTTGCTTCTCTCCCTCCCACCATGTTTTTCTTGCGCATAGTAACCACGTTGCTTGTGGTAGCCTTGCATCTCTCCCTCCCCCCATGTTTATCTTGCGCATAGTAACCACGTTGCTTGTGGTAGCCTTGCTTCTCTCCCACCCCCCATGTTTATCTTGCGCATAGTAACCACTTTGCTTGTGGTAGCCTTGCTTCTCTCCCTGTCCCCATATTTATCTTGCGCATAGTAACAACTTTGCTTGTGGTAGCCTAGATTCTCTCCCTCCCACCATGTTTATTTTGCGCATAGTAACCACGTTGCTTGTGGTAGCCTGGCTTCTCTTCCACCCCCCATGTTTATTTTGCGCATAGTAACCACTTTGCTTGTGGTAGCCTAGCTTCTCTCCCTCCCACCATATTTATCTTGCGCATAGTAACCACGTTGCTTGTGGTAGCCTGGCTTCTCTCCTTCCCACCATGTTTATCTTGCGCATAGTAACCACGTTGCTTGTGGTAGCCTTGCTTCTCTCCCTCCCCACATATATATCTTGCGCATAGTAACCACTTTGCTTGTGGTAGCCTAGCGTCTCTCCCTCCCACCATATTTATCTTGCGCATAGTAACAACGTTGCTTGTGATAGCCTTGCTTCTCTCCCTCTCACCATGTTTATCTTGCCCATAATAACTACGTTGCTTGTGGTAGCCTTGCTTCTCTCCCACCCCCCATGTTTATCTTGCGCATAGTAACCACGTTTCTGGTGGTAGCCTTGCTCCACTCACTCCCCCCATGTTTATCTTGCGCATAGTAACCACGTTGCTTGTGGTAGCCTTGCTTCTCTCCCTCTCACCATGTTTATCATGCGCATAGTAACCACATTGCTTGTGGTAGCCCAGCTTCTCTCCCTCCCCCCATGTTTATCTTGCGCATAGTAACCACGTTGCCTGTGGTAGCCTAGCTTCTCTCCCTCCCCCATGTTTATCTTGCGCAAAGTAACCACTTTGCTTGTGGTAGCCTAGCTTCTCTCCCTCCCCCATGTTTATTTTGCGCATAGTAACCACGTTGCTTGTGGTAGCCTTGCTTCTCTCCCTCCCCACATGTTTATCTTCCGCATAGTAACCACGTTGCTTGTGGTAGCCTTGCTTCTCTCCCTCCCACCATGTTTTTCTTGCGCATAGTAACCACGTTGCTTGTGGTAGCCTTGCTTCTCTCCCTCCCCCCATGTTTATCTTGCACATAGTAACCACGTTGCTTGTGCTAGCCTAGCTTCTCTCCCTCCCCCCACGCTTATCTTGCGCATAGTTACCACGTTGCTTGTGGTAGCCTTGCTTCTCTCCCTCCCACCATGTTTTTCTTGCGCATAGTAACCACGTTGCTTGTGGTAGCCTTGCATCTCTCCCTCCCCCCATGTTTATCTTGCGCATAGTAACCACGTTGCTTGTGGTAGCCTTGCTTCTCTCCCACCCCCCATGTTTATCTTGCGCATAGTAACCACGTTGCTTGTGGTAGCCTTGCTTCTCTCCCTCCCCCCATGTTTATCTTGCGCATAGTAACCACGTTGCTTGTGGTAGCCTTGCTTCTCTCCCTCCCCCCATGTTTATCTTGCGCATAGTAACCACGTTGCTTGTGGTAGCCTTGCATCTCTCCCTCCCCCCATGTTTATCTTGCGCATAGTAACCACGTTGCTTGTGGTAGCCTTGCTCCACTCATTCCCCCCATGATTATCTTGCGCATAGTAACCACGTTGCTTGTGGTAGCCTTGCTTCTCTCCCTCTCACCATGTTTATCATGCGCATAGTAACCACGTTGCTTGTGGTAGCCCAGCTTCTCTCCCTCCCCCCATGTTTATCTTGCGCATAGTAACCACGTTGCCTGTTGTAGCCTAGCTTCTCTCCCTCCCCCATGTTTATCTTGCGCATAGTAACCACTTTGCTTGTGGTAGCCTAGCTTCTCTCCCTCCCCCATGTTTATCTTGCGCATAGTAACCACGTTGCTTGTGGTAGCCTAGCTTCTCTCCCTCCCCCATGTTTATTTTGCGCATAGTAACCACGTTGCTTGTGGTAGCCTTGCTTCTCTCCCTCCCCACATGTTTATCTTCCGCATAGTAACCACGTTGCTTGTGGTAGCCTTGCTTCTCTCCCTCCCACCATGTTTTTCTTGCGCATAGTAACCACGTTGCTTGTGGTAGCCTTGCTTCTCTCCCTCCCCCCATGTTTATCTTGCACATAGTAACCACGTTGCTTGTGCTAGCCTAGCTTCTCTCCCTCCCCCCATGTTTATCTTGCGCATAGTAACCACGTTGCTTGTGGTAGCCTTGCTTCTCTCCCACCCCCCATGTTTATCTTGCGCATAGTAACCACTTTGCTTGTGGTAGCCTAGCTTCTCTCCCTCCCACCATGTTTATCTTGCGCATAGTAACCACTTTGCTTGTGGTAGCCTAGCTTCTCTCCCTCCCACCATGTTTATCTTGCGCATAGTAACCACTTTGCTTGTGGTAGCCTAGCTTCTCTCCCTCCCACCATGTTTATCTTGCGCATAGTAACCACTTTGCTTGTGGTAGCCTAGCTTCTCTCCCACCACCCATGTTTATCTTGCGCATAGTAACCACTTTGCTTGTAGTAGCCTAGCTTCTCTCCCTCCCACCATGTTTATCTTGCGCATAGTAACCACTTTGCTTGTAGTATCTAGCTTCTCTCCACCCCCCCATGTTTATCTTGCGCATAGTAACCACTTTGCTTGTGGTAGCCTAGCTTCTCTCCCTCCCACCATGTTTATCTTGCGCATAGTAACCACTTTGCTTGTGGTAGCCCTACTTCTCTCCCTCCCACCATGTTTATCTTGCGCATAGTAACCACTTTACTTGTGGTAGCCCTAGCTTCTCTCCCACCCCATTTATCTTGCGCATAGCTGCTCTTTGCTTGTGGTAGCCTAGCTTCTCTCCCTCCCACCATGTTTATCTTGCGCATAGTAACCACTTTGCTTGTGGTAGCCTAGCTTCTCTCCCTCCCCCCACATGTTTATCTTGCGCATAGTAACCACTTTGCTTGTGGTAGCCTAGCTTCTCTCCCTCCCACCATGTTTATCTTGCGCATAACCACTTTGCTTGTAGTAGCCTTGCTTCTCTCCCTCCCACCATGTTTATCTTGCGCATAGTAACCACTTTGCTTGTGGTAACCTAGCTTCTCTCCCTCCCACCATGTTTATCTTGCGCATAGTAACCACTTTGCTTGTGGTAACCTAGCTTCTCTCCCTCCCACCATGTTTATCTTGCGCATAGTAACCACTTTGCTTGTGGTAGCCTAGCTTCTCTCCCTCCCACCATGTTTATCTTGCGCATAGTAACCACTTTGCTTGTAGTAGCTAGCTTCTCTCCCTCCCCACCATGTTTATCTTGCGCATAGTAACCACTTTGCTTGTGGTAGCCTTGCTTCTCTCCCTCCCACCATGTTTATCTTGCGCATAGTAACCACTTTGCTTGTGGTAGCCTAGCTTCTCTCCCTCCCCCCATGTTTATCTTGCGCATAGTAACCACTTTGCTTGTGGTAGCCTAGCTTCTCTCCCTCCCACCATGTTTATACGCATAGTAACCACTTTGCTTGTGGTAGCCTTCTCTCCCTCCCACCATGTTTATCTTGCGCATAGTAACCACTTTGCTTGTGGTAGCCCTAGCTTCTCTCCTCCCCCCATGTTTATCTTGCGCATAGTAACCACTTTGCTTGTAGTAGCCACAACTTCTCCTCCCACCATGTTTATCTTGCGCATAGTAACCACTTTGCTTGTGGTAGCCTTCTCCTCCCACCATGTTTATCTTGCGCATAGTAACCACTTTGCTTGTGGTAGCCTAGCTTCTCTCCTCCCACCATGTTTATCTTGCGCATAGTAACCACTTTGCTTGTGGTAGCCTAGCTTCTCTCCCTCCACCATGTTTATCTTGCGCATAGTAACCACTTTGCTTGTAGTAGCCTAACCTCCCTCCCCCCATGTTTACTTATCTTGCGCATAGTAACCACTTTGCTTGTAGTAGCCTATTTCTCTCCTCCCACCATGTTTATATTTTTTCCCTTAGTAACCACTTTGCTTGTGGTAGCCTTGCTTCTCTCCCTCCCACCATGTTTATCTTGCGCATAGTAACCACTTTGCTTGTGGTAGCCTAGCTTCTCTCCCACCCCATATTTATCTTGCGCATAGTAACCACTTTGCTTGTGGTAACCTTGCTTCTCTCCCTCCCCCCATATTTATCTTGCGCATAGTAACAACTTTAACTTCTGGTAACCTAACTTCTCTCCCTCCCACCATGTTTATTTTGCACCATAGTAACCACGTTGCTTGTCGTAGCCTTGCTTCTCTTCCACCCCCCATGTTTATTTTGCGCATAGTAACCACTTTGCTTGTGGTAGCCTAGCTTCTCTCCCTCCCCATGTTTATCTTGCGCATAGTAACCACGTTGCTTGTGATATTCTGCTTCTCTCCTTCCCACCATGTTTATCTTGCGCATAGTAACCACGTTGTGGTAGCCTTGCTTCTCTCCCTCCCACCATGTTTATCTTGCGCACCCAACCACGTTGCTTGTGATAGCCTTGCTTCTCTCCTTCCCACCATGTTTATCTTGCACATAGTAACCACGTTGCTTGTAGTAGCCTAGCTTCTCTCCTCCACCATATTTGTCTTGCGCATAGTAACCACGTTGCTTGTGGTAGCCTGGCTTCTCTCCTTCCCACCATGTTTATTTTGCGCATAGTAACCACTTTGCTTGTGGTAGCCTAGCTTCTCTCCTCCCACCATATTTATCTTGCTGCATAGTAACCACGTTGCTTGTGGTAGCCTAGCTTCTCTCCTTCCCACCATGTTTATCTTGCGCATAGTAACCACGTTGCTTGTGGTAGCCTTGCTTCTCTCCCTCCCACCATGTTTATCTTGCGCATAGCAACCACGTTGCTTGTGATAGCCTTGCTTCTCTCCTTCCCACCATGTTTATCTTGCGCATAGTAACCACGTTGCTTGGCAATGTGCTTCTCTCCCCCCCCCCTTGTGCA
This sequence comes from Ascarosepion bandense, assembly GCA_037127315.1. Lineage (NCBI taxonomy): Eukaryota > Metazoa > Mollusca > Cephalopoda > Sepiida > Sepiidae > Ascarosepion > Ascarosepion bandense. The sequence continues at coordinate 509,065 of JBBBDQ010001018.1, read as the reverse complement.
TAGTAACCACGTTGCTTGTTGTAGCATTGCTTCTCTCTCTCCCCCATGTTTATCTTGCCCATAGTAACCACGTTGCTTGTGGTAGCCTTGCTTCTCTCCCTCCCCCCATGTTTATCTTGCGCATAGTAACCACGTTGCTTGTGGTAGCCTAGCTTCTCTCCCTCCCCCCATGTTTATCTTGCCCATAGTAACCACGTTGCTTGTGGTAGCCTAGCTTCTTTCCCTCCCTCATGTTTTTCTTGCGCATAGTAACCACGTTTCTGGTGGTAGCCTTGCTTCTCTCCCTCCCCCCATGTTTATCTTGCGCACAGTAACCACGTTGCTTGTGGTAGCCTAGCTTCTCTCCCTCCCACCATGTTTATTTTGCGCATAGTAACCACGTTGCTTGTGGTAGCCTTGCTTCTCTCCCTACCACCATGTTTATCTTGCGCGTTGTAACCACGTTTCTGGTGGTAGCCTTGCTTCTCTCCCTCCCCCCATGTTTATCTTGCGCGTTGTAACCACGTTTCTGGTGGTAGCCTTGCTTCTCTCACTCCCCCCATGTTTATCTTGCGCATAGTAACCACGTTGCTTGTGGTAGCCTAGCTTCACTCCCTCCCCCCATGTTTATCTTGCCCATAGTAACCACGTTGCTTGTGGTAGCCTAGCTTCTCTCCCTCCCTCATGTTTTTCTTGCGCATAGTAACCACGTTTCTGGTGGTAGCCTTGCTTCTCTCCCCCCCCCATGTTTATCTTGCGCACAGTAACCACGTTGCTTGTGGTAGCCTAGCTTCTCTCCCTCCCACCATGTTTATTTTGCGCATAGTAACCACGTTGCTTGTGGTAGCCTTGCTTCTATCCCTTCCCCGATGTTTATCTGGCGCATCGTAACCACGTTGCTTGTGGTAGCCTTGCTTCTCTCCCTCCCACCATGTTTATCTTGCGCATAGTAACCACTTTGCTTGTGGTAGCCTTGCTTCTCTCCCTCTCACCATGTTTATCTTGCCCATAGTAACCACGTTGCTTGTGGTAGCCTTGCTTCTCTCCCTCCCCCCCATGTTTATCTGGCGCATCGTATCCACGTTGCTTGTGGTAGCCTTGCTTCTCTCCCTCCCCCCATGTTTATCTTGCGCATAGTAACCACGTTGCTTGTGGTAGCCTTGCTTCTCTCCTTCCCACCATGTTTATCTTGCGCATAGTAACCACGTTGCTTGTGGTAGCCTAGCTTCTCTCCCTCCCCCCATGTTTATCTTGCCCATAGTAACCACGTTGCTTGTGGTAGCCTAGCTTCTCTCCCTCCCCCATGTTTATCTTGCCCATAGTAACCACGTTGCTTGTGGTAGCCTTGCTTCTCTCCCTCCCCCCATGTTTATCTTGCGCATAGTAACCAAGTTGCTTGTGGTATCCTAGCTTCTCTCCCACCACCCATGTTTATCTTGCGCATAGTAACCACGTTGCTTGTGGTAGCCTAGCTTCTCTCCCTCCCCCCATGTTTATCTTGCGCATAGTAACCACGTTTCTGGTGGTAGCCTTGCTTCTCTCCCTACCCCCATGTTTATCTTGCGCATAGTAACCACGTTTCTGGTGGTAGCCTTGCTTCTCTCCCCCCCCATGTTAATTTTGCCCATAGCAACCACGTTGCTTGTGGTAGCGTAGTTTCTCTCCCTCCCCCCATGTTTATCTTGCGCATAGTAACCACGTTGCTTGTGGTAGCCTTGCTTCTCTCCATCCCCCCATGTTTATCTTGCGCATAGTAACCACGTTGCTTGTGGTAGCCTTGCTTCTCTCCCTACCCCATGTTTATCTTGCGCATAGTAACCACGTTGCTTGTAGTAGCCTAGCTTCTCTCCCTCCCCCCATGTTTATCTTGCGCATAGTAACCACGTTGCTTGTGGTAGCCTAGCTTCTCTCCCTCCCCCATGTTTTTCTTGCGGATAGTAACCACGTTGCTTGTGGTAGCCTAGCTTCTCTCCCTCCCCCATGTTTATCTTGCGCATAGTAACCACGTTTCTGGTGGTAGACTTGCTTCTTTCACTCCCCCATGTTTATCTTGCTCATAGTAACCACGTTTCTGGTGGTAGACTTGCTTCTCTCACTCCCCCATGTTTATCTTGCTCATAGTAACCACGTTGCTTGTGGTAGCCTTGCTTCTCTCCCTCCCCACATGTTTATCTTGCGCGTAGTAACCACGTTTCTGGTGGTAGCCTAGCTTCTCTCCCTCCCCCCATGTTTATCTTGCGCATAGTAACCACGTTGCTTGTGGTAGCCTTGCTTCTCTCCCTCCCCCCATGTTTATCTTGCGCATAGTAACCACGTTGCTTGTGGTAGCCTCGCTTCTCTCCCTCCCCCATATTTATCTTGCGCATAGTAACCACGTTGCTTGTAGTAGCCTAGCTTCTCTCCCTCCCCCCATGTTTATCTTGCGCATAGTAACCACGTTGCTTGTGGTAGCCTAGCTTCTCTCCCTCCCCCCATGTTTATCTTGCGGATAGTAACCACGTTGCTTGTGGTAGCCTAGCTTCTCTCCCTCCCCCCCATGTTTATCTTGTGCATAGTAACCACGTTGCTTGTGGTAGCCTTGCTTCTCTCCCTCCCCCATGTTTATCTTGCCCATAGTAACCACGTTGCTTGTGGTAGCCTTGCTTCTCTCCCTCCCCCCATGTTTATCTTGCGCATAGTAACCACTTTGCTTGTGGTAGCCTAGCTTCTCTCCCTCCGCCCATGTTTATCTTGCCCATAGTAACCACGTTGCTTGTGGTAGCCTAGCTTCTCTCCCTCCCCCATGTTTATCTTGTGCATAGTAACCACGTTGCTTGTGGTATCCTTGCTTCTCTCCCTCCCTCCATGTTTATCTTGCCCATAGTAACCACGTTGCTTGTGGTAGCCTAGCTTCTCTCCCTCCCCCATGTTTATCTTGCCCATAGTAACCACGTTGCTTGTGGTAGCCTTGCTTCTCTCCCTCCCCCCATGTTTATCTTGCGCATAGTAACCACGTTGCTTGTGGTAGCCTAGCTTCTCTCCCTCCCCCCATGTTTATCTTGCCCATAGTAACCACGTTGCTTGTGGTAGCCTTGCTTCTCTCCCTCCCCCCATGTTTATCTTGCGCATAGTAACCACGTTGCTTGTGGTAGCCTTGCTTCTCTCCCACCCCCCATGTTTATCTTGCGCATAGTAACCACGTTGCTTGTGGTAGCCTGCTTCTCTCCCACCCCCCATGTTTATCTTGCGCATAGTAACCACTTTGCTTGTGGTAGCCTAGCTTCTCTCCCTCCCCCATGTTTATCTTGTGCATAGTAACCACGTTGCTTGTGGTATCCTTGCTTCTCTCCCTCCCCCATGTTTATCTTGCCCATAGTAACCACGTTGCTTGTGGTAGCCTTGCTTCTCTCCCTCCCCCCATGTTTATCTTGCGCATAGTAACCACGTTGCTTGTGGTAGCCTAGCTTCTCCCTCCCCCTCCCCCCATGTTTATCTTGCCCATAGTAACCACGTTGCTTGTGGTAGCCTTGCTTCTCTCCCTCCCCCCATGTTTATCTTGCGCATAGTAACCACGTTGCTTGTGGTAGCCTTGCTTCTCTCCCACCCCCCATGTTTATCTTGCGCATCGTAACCACTTTGCTTGTGGTAGCCTAGCTTCTCTCCCTCCCCCCATGTTTATCTTGCTCATAGTAACCACGTTGCTTGTGGTAGCCTAGCTTCTCTCCCTCCCACCATGTTTATCTTGCGCACAGTAACCACTTTGCTTGTGGTAGCCTAGCTTCTCTCCCACCCCCCATGTTTATCTTGCGCGTAGTAACCACTTTGCTTGTGGTAGCCTTGCTTCTCTCCCTCCCCCCATATTTATCTTGCGCATAGTAACCACTTTGCTTGTGGTAGCCTAGCTTCTCTCCCTCCCACCATGTTTATCTTGCGCATAGTAACCACGTTGCTTGTGGTAGCCTTGCTTCTCTTCCTCCCCCCATGTTTCTTTTGCGCATAGTAACCACTTTGCTTGTGGTAGCCTAGCTTCTCTCCCTCCCACCATGTTTATCTTGCGCATAGTAACCACGTTGCTTGTGGTAGCCTGGCTTCTCTCCTTCCCACCATGTTTATCTTGCGCATAGTAACCACGTTGCTTGTGGTAGCCTTGCTTCTCTCCCTCCCACCATGTTTATCTTGCGCATAGCAACCACGTTGCTTGTGGTAGCCTTGCTTCTCTCCTTCCCACCATGTTTATCTTGCGCATAGCAACCACGTTGCTTGTGGTAGCCTAGCTTCTCTCCCTCCCCCCATGTTTATCTTGTGCATAGTAACCACGTTGCTTGTTGTAGCATTGCTTCTCCCCCCCCCCTCCCTCCCCCATGTTTATCTTGCGCATAGTAACCACGTTGCTTGTGGTAGCCTAGCTTCTCTCCCTCCCCCCATGATTATCTTGCCCATAGTAACCACGTTGCTTGTGGTAGCCTAGCTTCTCTCCCTCCCTCACGTTTTTCTTGCGCATAGTAACCACGTTTCTGGTGGTAGCCTTGCTTCTCTCCCTCCCCCCATGTTTATCTTGCGCATAGTAACCACGTTGCTTGTGGTAGCCTAGCTTCTCTCCCTCCCACCATGTTTATTTTGCGCATAGTAACCACGTTGCTTGTGGTAGCCTTGCTTCTATCCCTCCCCCGATGTTTATCTGGCGCATCGTAACCACGTTGCTTGTGGTAGCCTTGCTTCTCTCCCTCCCACCATGTTTATCTTGCGCATAGTAACCACTTTGCTTGTGGTAGCCTTGCTTCTCTCCCTCTCACCATGTTTATCTTGCCCATAGTAACCACGTGGCTTGTGGTAGCATTGCTTCTCTCCCTCCCCCCATGTTTATCTGGCGCATCGTATCCACGTTGCTTGTGGTAGCCTAGCTTCTCTCCCTCCCCCCATGTTTATCTTGCGCATAGTAACCACGTTGCTTGTGGTAGCCTTGCTTCTCTCCTTCCCACCATGTTTATCTTGCGCATAGTAACCACGTTGCTTGTGGTAGCCTAGCTTCTCTCCCTCCCCCCATGTTTATCTTGCCCATAGTAACCACGTTGCTTGTGGTAGCCTAGCTTCTCTCCCTCCCCCATGTTTATCTTGCCCATAGTAACCACGTTGCTTGTGGTAGCCTTGCTTCTCTCCCTCCCCCCATGTTTATCTTGCGCATAGTAACCACGTTGCTTGTGGTAGCCTAGCTTCTCTCCCTCCCCCCATGTTTATCTTGCCCATAGTAACCACGTTGCTTGTGGTAGCCTAGCTTCTCTCCCTCCCTCATGTTTTTCTTGCGCATAGTAACCACGTTTCTGGTGGTAGCCTTGCTTCTCTCCTTCCCCCCATGTTTATCTTGCCCATAGTAACCACGTTGCTTGTGGTAGCCTAGCTTCTCTCCCTCCCACCATGTTTATCTTGCGCATAGTAACCACGTTGCTTGTTGTAGCCTTGCTTCTCTCCCTCCCCCATGTTTATCTTGCGCATAGTAACCACGTTGCTTGTCGTAGCCTTGCTTCTCTCCCTCCCCCCATGTTTATCTTGCGCATAGTAACCACGTTGCTTGTGGTAGCCTTGCTTCTCTCCCTCCCCCCAAATTTATCTTGCGCATAGCAACCACGTTGCTTGTGGTAGCCTAGCTTCTCTCCCTCCCCCCGTGTTTATCTTGCCCATAGTAACCACGTTGCTTGTGGTAGCCTAGCTTCTCTCCCTCCCCCCATGTTTATCTTGCGCATAGTAAGCACGTTGCTTGTGGTAGCCTAGCTTCTCTCCCTCCCCCCAAATTTATATTGCGCATAGTAACCACGTTGCTTGTGGTAGCCTTGCTTCTCTCCCTCCCCCCATGTTTATCTTGCCCATAGTAACCACGTTGCTTGTGGTAGCCTAGCTTCTCTCCCTCCCCCCAAATTTATCTTGCGCATAGCAACCACGTTGCTTGTGGTAGCCTAGCTTCTCTCCCTCCCCCCATGTTTATCTTGCGCACAGTAACCACGTTGCTTGTGGTAGACTAGCTTCTCTCCCTCCCCCCATGTTTATCTTGCGCATAGTAACCACGTGGCTTGTGGTAGCCTAGCTTCTCTCCCTCCCCCCATGTTTATCTTGCCCATAGTAACCACCTTGCTTGTGGTAGCCTTGCTTCTCTCCCTCGCCCCATGTTTATCTTGCGCATAGTAACCACGTTGCTTGTCGTAGCCTAGCTTCTCTCCCTCCCCCCATGTTTATCTTGCGCACAGTAACCACGTTGCTTGTGGTAGCCTAGCTTCTCTCCCTCCCCCCAAATTTATCTTGCGCATAGAAACCACGTTGCTTGTGGTAGCCTTGCTTCTCTCCCTCCCCCCATGTTTATCTTGCCCATAGTAACCACGTTGCTCGTGGTAGCCTAGCTTCTCTCCCTCCCCCCATGTTTATCTTGCGCATAGTAACCACGTTGCTTGTGGTAGCCTAGCTTCTCTCCCTCCCCCCAAATTTATCTTGCGCATAGTAACCACGTTGCTTGTGGTAGCCTTGCTTCTCTCCCTCCCCCCATGTTTATCTTGCCCATAGTAACCACGTTGCTTGTGGTAGCCTAGCTTCTCTCCCTCCCCCCATGCTTATCTTGCGCATAGTAACCACGTTGCTTGTGGTAGCCTAGCTTCTCTCCCTCCCCCCAAATTTATCTTGCGCATAGTAACCACGTTGCTTGTGGTAGCCTTGCTTCTCTCCCTCCCCCCATGTTTATCTTGCGCATAGTAACCACGTTGCTTGTGGTAGCCTTGGTTCTCTCCCTCCCCCCATGTTTATCTTGCGCATAGTAACCACGTTGCTTTTGGTAGACTAGCTTCTCTCCCACCTTCCTCCTGGCATGCATCCCGTTCGCTATTAGCGCTTGCTCAACTGATGGGTACAACTCAACATTTCATTGTTTTTATTAACATTTATTATTGTAATATATACATATTGATGTTTTTACTCTAAAATTACTATACGGTATATGATTTTGGTTATATATATGATAATTTTAAGTATAATTTTTGGACATTTTGGGTAAATTTCTTACCCTTGGAACGGATTAATTCGGTTTCTTTTATTTTAAGTGGTAATAATTGCTTTGAGATACAATTTTTTTGAGATACGACGGCGGTCATGGAACGAATTAAATTCGTATCTCAACGTTCCACTGTGTATATATATATATATATATATATATATATATATATATACTAGTTGTATAGTCCGGCATTGCTTGGGGTTTTGTGTTATGTTGAAATAGTACGGCCAAGTGCTTATTCAAAAACTTTCTGTATGAGGTTGAGGTCTTAATTAACGAGCGAGTGTGTAAGTAGCCCCCTCATATATGTTTGTGTATGTGTGTGTGTGTGTGTGTGTGTGTATCTATAAAATGTGGAGTGAAATAATTCAAAAATATATCATTTGATCTATTTGTTTCCGAAAGTGGATTGTGGTGCAGCAGATATCAGCTCGGAACGAGAAATCGGTGAGCCGAGTTCGAATTCCAGTTGAATTCCTTGCATTCACTTACGCACAAATAGCATTGGGAAAGGTATTAATCCGTCTCTCTTCTCCAGTTATGGGTTAAATAACAGGGCAGATTTAGTTCTATAGTCTTGGCTGGTAACCAATCTACCGCAGTAATGGAAACCTAGTGCGGGATACTTTTCTGCTCAGTCAGACATGTCTCTTTCGAGATATGATCGCCCAAGAGTATATCACGTATGACACTTAACTAACTGATTGACTGATATATATATATACATGAATATAAATGTGTGTGTGTGTGTGTGTGTGCATGTGTGTTTAAAAATATAAACTAACATACTCATAAGTGATTATGCCATAAAGTTACTTCGGAAAAAGTCCTAACTGTTCACAGAATATATATATATATATATATATATTATAACCTTATTTATAAAACGGAACTTTGTCTCTGTGTGTGTGTGTCTCTGTGGGTGCGTGTGTGTCTATTACCTATAGACTCCAAAATGGCTGAGCCGATTTTCTTGAAAATTTACACAGTTGTACTATAAGCGTCTGCGAGTGTTCCTAGCTAGGTTTCGTGTCGAGGTACCCCCGATAAATATCGAAAATCGATTATCGAAAAAATCAGGTTATATAAGTAGTGGTCCGATTTTAATCAAATTTGATACACTCATAAATAAAGACATAAGAAACAAAATTCAGAAGTTTCAAGGTTGCAGTTCTTACAATAGTGTAGAAAATCGATAATATATATATATATAAAAGGCAAGATGTTTGTGTGTGTGTCTGTTTATCTGCCTATATGTCTGTATTTTTTCAGCCCTTTTATTTTAGTTTTTGCTTCGGGTTTGGCTCTAAGTAGGTATAATTGTAGTTCTTAGTCTCAGTCATGATACCATTTACTCAGAGGACTTATTTAGCCTTCAAAATTCAGTTTACGACAAAAAAACTTATTTGATATCGATACCAGGAAATCAAAATTTGACTTACATCCACTCATTTTTCTTTCAGTCTACGGTTTCGCTTTAACTGGAAACAACTATTGCTTTTAGTCTTTCGTGCGAACGTCCAAAGAGTCTGAGTTCCAGTATCATGGATTAGTTTTAAAGCTTTCATTACACCCAAGCAACGCCAGGCTATACTGCTAGTAATTAATAAAGTCAAAAGGAAAAATTATCATATCCGACGCATTTTGTCTCCTCAAGGCAAATGTAATCATTTTCTTTTGCAATAAGTATATATATATCTTTTGCAATAAGTATACAAACAAAATAAAAAATGTAGTTGTTTTTTATATTTTTTAAAATTATAAGTACGCTCATAACTCTACATCAGACTAACTATAAACTGTGTATATCTTCATCAACTACTACACCCACTCACGCGTGCTCGTGAGTGGGTGTAGTTTTTGAAGAAGTTACGCTTAATTATGCTTAAACCAACAAGATGAAATAGATGTAAAATTTCATATATATATATATATATATATATATATATATATATATATATATATATATATATGGGGGGGGTCTATAATGATTACTAAATAACAAAGTTGAAATTTTACATCTGATTTCATCTTGTTGGTTTAAGGATAATTCAGTGTATCTTTACCAACAACTACACCCACTCCTGCGCACGCACTGATATATACATTAGTGCGTGTGTGTGTGTGTGTGTGAGAGAGAGAGAGAGAGAGAGCGCAGTTGTATGTGAACAAATATACTGCCGTCTTATTTTACATGCTGTTTTCCAATAGGGCGTTTGCGATCCACAATCTCCTCTCATTTGTACCTTTCTAATTCTAAACAAATTTTGTCTTTTTGTTATCCAGTATTCAATGCTATAAAAAGCACTAATATTACATAACAGTTCAATACTCTTTTCTTTGTTTCTAACGAAATTGGACTGTTTCTTTATACTATGCTTAGCTTTTGGAAGACAACTTTCGCTATCTCAATGCGTCTTCGGATAAAACTATTTTGCATATTTACCATCATTTCGATGCTATTTTTTCACGTAATTACATGGAGATTCATGAAATGTTCTGTCTCTGCGCGGTTGTATATGTAGAGAGCGATTATGTTTATCAAATTGACCTTGTGCCAAACACAATCGAAGTTCTCACAATTTATAAATATGAAAAAGTTGGTAAAATAAAACTGTTTGTATAAATAAGTGATAATTATGCGTATAAAATTATTAAACCGCGAAAATGTTTTAAGAGAATGTGTAGTAAAGATTTAAAAGAATTAAGAGTTTGTTTGTTTTAGTGAAATGAGATTTGTGCAGAAAAAGTTAAGTGTATGTATAGATATGTGCCTCAAAGTATTGGTAACGTCCTTCTTCCCCAGTTTCATTTTGTGTGGACAGTAAGTAGGTGAAGAAGAAGAAGGAGAGATAGTGAAAGCAGCACGAGGGAGAAAATGCGAGGGTTCGAATATGGGTCGCTAGGCAATTGTTTCCGATCAGCGCTCAACAATTTATGCTATAGCGTCGTCAGTTTTCGCTGCTCCCTCGTCTCTCTGACTGATTGACCGAAAAAACGTTAATTAATAACTAACTCAACAATGTGATCCGGTCAAAACGTAAACTTAATTTTTGGCGGTAACAAATATTACACTGATCACTGAAATTTGAATTTGTTGTTTTCTGAGAGTTTTGGAATCGCTCGCTTTTTATTGGTTAATTTTACACACACTCGCGAAATGTGCTTTCTCTTTTTCTTCTGTACGGAGTCAATCCTTTTTCTTATTGGTCGTTGTTCGCACTGACTCGCAATTTTGAAAACAGTGAAAGAAAGAGGGTAATTATTATTTCGTATTCACCATACATACACATCCATCTAAAAAACTTGCTAAAACTCAGATCGGATGTTTTTGAAACTGGCAAAATCTCTATTGCTGACTTACCTTGTTTCACATACACTTAAAATATTGGTATTAAATCTGTTCATATCTTGGTTTATGCTTTCTAACTGGCCACAGAGGATTAATTTTTTATTATTCCATGCCCCGAGAACGATATACAACTGCCAAAATACATAATTGCATTATTATCAATAACAGTGACAATGACAATAAACTATATCAAAACATACATTTAATAATATCTTCTAACTCCTTAACATCTATTATCAAAAAAAATGTAACCAATCATAACAACATAGAAATAATTGCAACCGCATCCAAAACTATCATGGATATGACCAAGAACAAAAATACAATAATAATTCTAAAGCAGGTTTATAAAATAAACTGTCACAACTTCTCCTCACAATAGATTCATCATCATCATCATACTTCGGCCTCGGCCGAGATTCAAAATCTTGTCAGTAGCTGAATAGTTGATGCTTCTCCAGGGCTACAAGGGTGTTTTTATCGTGACACCATCACGAGATGGGTTGACTACCACGGCTTAAGAGATGCCCATTCACCCTCAAAAAGAGAAGGATATCCAGCGCTAGTTTCCCAACGTGGTGATTTTTACAACCTCGCGGTAAAAAAATATTTTATACATAAACTACTGCTTGTAGAAAACAGTAATTTTTTGTTTTAACGTCGGTTGCAACGCCTGTTCCTCTTTGGTCATTAAAGATATTATACATAAACTACTGCTTGTAGAAAACAATAATTTTCGAAAGGATTTTTTTTTATCTTCTTGTTATAACGTCGGTTGCAACGCCCACTCCTCCCTGATCATGAAAGATATTAAACACAAACTACTGCTTGTAGAAAACAGCAATTTTCGAAAGGATTTTTTTTATCTTCTTGTTATAACGTCGGTTGCAACACCCATTCCTACTTGATCATGAAATATATTATACATAAACCACTGCTTGTAGAAAACAGTAATTTTCAAAAGGATTTTTTGTTTGTTATAACGTCGGTTGCAATGCCTATTGATCATGAAAGATATTATACATAGAACAGACAAACACTAAAATATAAAAATAGAAAAACGTGTCTACGAACAAATAATGATAGTATACAAAACAAATTAACAAATGCATTAGTCATACACAGAAATAAATTCAACCGCACTTCGAGCGAAAAATATTAAACATATTAAAAGTGATAGTAACTCAGACAAACACTTCTTGAGGGTACCGTTATCGTATTTTATCGAAATATCAATTTTGGCTAACATACACGAATATAAATATGTTGAAATATTTTAAAAAATTCGAAATTTATAATCACCTGTTATTTCAAATATACAATAGATAAAGTAATCCCAATATAAATTAATATAAATACTAATTACAATATTTAAAACATCAACATGTATTTATTTTTACTTATTTGACTTTAAATTACATAATCTAACTCCCTTTAATATCATAACTTACCCAGATTTTAGTCTGATGTATAGTTATGAGTGTACTTATAATTAAAAACAAATTACAAAAGATAACTTCATTTTTGATTTTGTTAATAAATACCTATTGCAAAATGAAATCATAACATTTTCCTTGAGAAGACGAGATGCGTCGGCTAAGAAATTTTTTTCTTTAGACATTATCAATTAAGTGTGTGTATATATATATATATATATATATATATCCCTAGTTCATCAGTACGGTTAGACATTAGATTGTTATTAGCCAGGATTGAAACCCGACCGATATGACATCAGTCGGCGTTTCTACCTCTGAGCTACATATTGCCTGAGAACGGTTGGGACTTTTTCCGAAGTAGCTTTATGGCATAAGCACTTAGGAGTAGGTTATTTCATTTTTTTAAAACACACACACACACACACACACACACACACACACACACACACACACACACACACTAAATGATGAAAGGCGATAAGATAAGAGATGGCGATTGACGTTGCTTTTAAATCTTTGGAGATTATAGCCGTCAGGGAAGCAAGTACACGGAACGGAGTTACACAAACGGGTAATGTGAGAAAAAAGTTGTTATGGTAGAAGAGGCGGCCACATTTAACTGTTTTGACAGTAAAAGGGTGGGATATTGCTGCCTGTATAGTTGCCCGAATAAATTCATGTAGAGTGAGGACCAGGGAGCTAAGCTCGTCGAGCAGAAGATCCTAAATGCTATTGATACGCTGCAGTTAATAATAACTTTACGAGACGCAAAAATGGAACTATTTTCAATTATAAAGACGTTAGATTGACAATTAAAAACGAAGTTAATAGTGTGCTAGTGGTGATGTAGAGACGTTGTTATTTATTTATGTTTCTTCAAAATCAATAAAAAATTAAATGCACATTTATATGGCTAGCAACGGCAACGTGTCAATAAATGTTTAGTTCTCGTCAATAGGAAAAATATATCGTTCTACTCCATGATAAACTAAATAAAGCAAGAATAACGTATGAAAAACATGGAACTATGTCGTTCTGTTCTACCTAACCCACTATATTTATCTACCGCAGGCTAGTAGGTACGACCAGCTAAGACAAGCTGAGATATGCTGTCATGCTTAGTACCCAGTCATCGCCTATGTGGGGATGGGTAAATTTTTACTCTTGGCCCGAGTGTGTGAAATAAATACTTACCTGACGTTCCGCCAAAAAATGTGTTACCATTCACGATCTCTACAAACTCAAAGTATTTGTCGAAAATTTTTTCACAGCTAAAACCGCCGAAGTTTACTCGGAACGTATCGAATATACCTGCTAAGCGACAACACGTTAGTGGAAATAATTGTGAATATTTATTTTATTAAATACGACTTTATTTTGTGAAGAATAAAATTGATAAATAAATACAGAGATCTTTACTTACCGGTCTGGAAATCGTACTGACAGAGGATAGTGTGACACTAAGATCCGAAGACGCTTTGGCATTGCCAAGGACGCATTTCAAAAGCTAAGGCACTGAGGGACATAAAGATCTAATTGGAAACAAAGAAAAAAGTGCTGAACTGCTATGTAATAATTGTCCTTCTGCATGGCGGCGAATGCTGAATAATCTCTTCTAGGATAAAGAAGAAGCTTGAGGCAGCAGAAATATGGTTCTACAGAAGGATGCTGAGGATACCATCGACCGAGTGAGAGCAATGACGAAGTGTAGTTTATGATGCAAACGAGAAGACTACTTATATTTAACATCAGGAAGAGACAGATGAAGTACCTGGGGCACGTAATGAAGAAAGAGAGCACGTAATGAAGAAAGGTGGCCTAGAGAATCTAATACTCACAAGATGGATATAATGAAAGAGAGACAGTAAAATCAGACATATTTGATAGGCTTGAGAAAATGATTGGCGGAACGGGGTTTGAGAGTGATGGCAAGAGGATAGATATTACGAGTGACAAGAGACAGGGACTAATGGAAGTCCACGATCGCCTACGTCCTAAAGAGACACGGCATATGAAGAAGATGAAAGTGTGAAAAGCATATGAGGAAAGAGATACATTTAGCGTTCTCTTTCATAAGCTTATCAAATTATATCACATTTACCAGAATCATATTAAAATCTCTAGAATGTCCATAACTCCGAATAACTACTTTTTTAAATGGCCCACGCGTACTTTTTTCTATCAGTAAATAACTAAATCTATATTGTCTACTTTAGTCTATAACGTGACTTACACATTTTGTTTAAATCAATCTGTTTGTCTTTATTAATGTTTTATAGTTTTTCTTTTTGACTTCTATTTCCAGGAATAAGTAGTCGTTTTCTTTTTGGTTCTTTGCGTTCGTTTTAATTTTTCTTTTCTGTTTCGTTTTCTTTCTTCGTCTTTTTTTTTATTTTTGTGACTTTTTCGTTTTCTCCTTTCACGGTTTACATGGATTCGAATATACTTATGCGGAAAAAACTGTTTATAATGGTATAAAAATAGATTGTCATCACAGTTGATGCTTTTTAAGGACAGTTCTACTGCAGAAGCCACTTTGAATGCAATTTTTAGCAAGAAATAAAAGACATCTCTTGTCTAATGTGTGTTCTTGACGATAACGCCTGTAACAGGTTTTTACCTGTCGATAATAACCAATAATTTTTTACCTGTTTGCTGCATTACAAAGCTTAAATAGAATATCTTTCTTTCTTTAACAAAAGACAATTGATTTCTAGGAAACGTAGAAATTCTAAGTTTTTCAACTCCCAAATAATTTTGTAGCCAGTAGGTTGGAAACCATTCACAGCAGCTCGATCCTCACTAAATAATACATACGAGTGGGCTCGTTCTAGTAAAAATGGCGGCAACGCATATCAATATGCCGTCTAAAAATGACGGCAACATATATCTTGATGTACCTAATATTGAGTTTCTTACATTAAGACATAAGAAAAAAAAATAATCTAAAAGTATTTATTATAATAGAGAGGATAGTTTAATTGTAGATACAGAAATCTGCGCTCCGAAAATAAAAACTCCTACTTTATTACATGAAACGCCGAAGTATATGGTTATAGGCGCGAAAAGTGGGCTTAGCTGCCGAGTTCAAATTTCAGTTAATTCTGTTGTATTCACTTTCGTATTTTTTTTTAATCATATCACCCTGAGCAAGGCGATAACGCTACTGATGTGCAGGGAGCTACGTAAGAGTGAAAAGATTGGAAAAGAGAAAGCCGAAAACCACATCCTAAACAGGAAACAAGGGATGAGCCTCTTCACCTGTTCAATAGACGTGGGTGGAGTGTGATCCAGGCGATAGTTTAGTCTATCTACTCCAATTGAAAAAAGTAGAAAAAAGAAAAGAGTGAAAAGATTGGAAAAGTGAAAGCCGGAAACCACATAATAAACAGGGAACAAGGGATGAGCCTCTTCACCTGTTCAATAGACGTGGGTGGAGTGTGAACCAGGCGATAGTTTAGTCTATCTACTCCAATTGAAAAAAGTAGAAAAAAGAAAAGAGTGAAAAGATTGGAAAAGAGAAAGCCGAAAACCACATCCTAAACAGGAAACAAGGGATGAGCCTCTTCACCTGTTCAATAGACGTGAGTGGAGTGTGAACCAGGCGATAGTTTAGTCTATCCAATTGAAAAAAAAAGAAAAAAAAAGGAGTGAAATGATTGGAAAAGAGTAAGCCGGAAACCAAATCCTAAACAGGGAACAAGAGATGAGCCTCTTCACCTGTTCAATAGACGTGGGTGGAGTGTGAACCGGGCAAAATATATATACTTGGAAAGATAGCATTGTATCTTATTTACGTCTTCTAGGTTAGCAGGATTGGCATACACCTAATGAAGGTTGAAGAGCACAACGACCGAAATGTTGTGACAACAATAAAAAAAGATGAGTACAATATATTGCATATAGAATATATAGCAAATCATAGAAATTTATCATCAACTCATATTTTCTCCAAGAAAAACAAAATGTATTAGATTGAGTAATATTTATTTTTCGGAAATAAACGGATCGAATGATATACGACAGACTGTATTCTGTAGCTTTGGCTGTTAGAACAAAGGTAACTATTTTGCCTATCGTCCGGTTTACACTCATCCCTTGGTCTTTTGGTTAGGAGTAGTGGGATATTCCTTTAATCCTTCAATGGAAACCGGAAACCAAACCCTTCAATGGATTTGGTTTGTGGTTTCTTTTCATGTCTACTCTTACTCGATAATTTTTGCTATACTTTTATTCACTAATTAAATCTTGTCCTCTTTCAGAATAAACTGTTATCTTTCTTGCATAGTCATAAGAGTTTCACTTCTTTCTCTTTGTTATACTAAGACAACTTTACACAGTAAGCCTTTGCTTAGTATTAGGTGAACATTATGAAAAAAAGCCCCTTCCCCAAAACATAACAACTAGATTGGGAGAGAGACTAGCAAATACAACCGGTAATTACCTTCTAATACGATAACAACCGTAGCAACAATTAACGTATTGGAGCTGTTGCAATTTACTTTACAGTGAATATAAAGTTTTACGATACGACATCAGAGGCGGATGTTAGTGATATGGATTCGAGGGTGAATCTTTCAGCTAATGATATTTGCCTCATTTTAAATAACAATCTGGCAAAATAATGCCGATATGAAATCGCAAAGAAAGGAGCTGCATCATTTCAGTCCTCATTCTAAAAATATTCTAATCATTTGCATTCATGGAAAGTTGCTAACCAGTAACAGGGTGAGGACAGTTAGACTCTGGGTATTTCGTTTTGTTACTGATAACAGCGATGGGTCGCAGTCCATATTCGTGACGGCATTGATCCCGCGTGATCCTGAATGAAATGAAAATGAAAAACACGTTGAAAATGAACCGCCTATATTGACTATCAGGGTTTCACACGATTCATTTTTTTCACAATCGTTGCAGATTCGTTTGTAGTAAATATTGTCGAGAAAATGTTATAGTCTCTCAATCAGAATGTGCTTTTTTAACTTTGTTATAACTTACGGTGCACTTTCCGAGTCTCTGTAGGTGACAAATTATTTCAGACGGGACATCGCAAGCTTCTAATACTCTATTCCTATTTGCATGGAAAGTGCTCAGAGGAGCTAAATTTCTTTGTTTCCATCAGATGTAAATATCAAGGCTAAGACACGTCATGCCACTCACATTGTATCAACCAACATATCCTCTGTATGTCATTGGTGAGAAGTAAGTTTTACCCTAACCAGCTTCTCCCCGTAAAGCACTTCTCTGAGGAACCAACTCTTAAAAAGTTGTTTCTATAATCTTAAACTGTTCCAGTCTAGAGTTAACCGTTATATTTTTCTCCTATCCACCTAAATTGTTTCTTAATGTATTGCTCTACCTCGAGTGACGCCTGGGAATTTTGCAAGGTGAACCTTACTCTAAGAAATAAAATAAAGTGGCTACCGGAAATTCTAAGAAAATAATTTAAAAGGCAGCTTCGAATGACTTTTTCCGTTTTTTTTTTGTCGAGAATATGCTGGCGTACGGCTGCACTGTTTTGTATTCCAGCCTCTCAATAACAGATAAAATAGTTCGTCAAATAATTATTGGTTTTGTTGATTGCTAACCTTCTTGGAGGACATTTTTATTGTCATTGTTGCAGAAGACATGATGAAAGGGAGCATTCAAACAAGGTGTCACTTTTTAAAAAAATCAGTTTACCCCAAACAACGCGTGAATGTCACCAGTACGCAGGGGTCTACAGTGTCTGAAAGTAAGAGAAAAAACTGGGTATTGGGCATAAAAGATGAGCAGTATTCAAAATTATAGAAATTTTAGAAGACTGTAATTTTCAGGGAAGCAACTATTTATTTTATTGTTCCGTCACTGTGCAATGCACAATAAAACTAGAAAGCTAGGCACTTCAACCTGGCTTAATGGTCAGCAAGCTTATCTTACTGGATCAGTCACGACTGAGTAGTGAGTTCGATCTTTACCAGTTGCCCCGGATTTCGGCTTTGTGACACATCTAATTTACTCTTAGAACATCACAACGAAAACAGGAAAACACCGAATGAAAAAAGAGTTAAAAAAAACTGTTGTAGTAAATGTGGCGGTTACATTTGATTATTTCAACAGCAAAATGGTGGGACCTTGAAGCTAATATAGTAGTACGTTCAAATTTATGCAATCGTAGCAACAGAGGAAAAAATCGTCAAAGCGGAGTTACCATGAAGATGTTTTTTTTATAAAAGGCAGAGGAAAACCATGCTAAGTCAGGATCGGTTATATTTCATATACTTATTTGAATTTTCTCAAGAATCTCAAAACGAATAGCAGAAACACCAGAATAAATATTGTAACAATATCCAATGCTAAGTCAAATAGTAAATTTAAAAATCTACAAGATTCAGACTCGGATAAGAAAAACTTTCTGGTTCAACAAAGTGACCCACTTTCATTGCAGTAGATGCAGCTTTTGATTCAATGTAGTTGTTCCACTTCAGGTCGTTTATAAAAGTGAGGCCAAGGAGGAGCATTGCGTTACTCTTCAGGAGACTAATATCATCCGTTCTGATGGTGAGCAGGAAGGTTCCTCTATGGTTGTTAAAAGAGAGCATTGTTTGAACTCTTAATCTCAGGGAGACGTTTTTATCTCTATTTGTTCTAGGAGAAAATATTGAAACAACTTTTTTTTAATTGGTTTCTTATATAAAATGAACGGTTCCGACCGATGAAATACTGTTTAAACTCTCTTCATTCGATGTTTTGGTTGTGACTTTCTAAGAGTAGTTTAGATGTGTCACAAAACCGAAATCCAAGGCAACTGGTGAAGATCGAACTCACTACTCAGTCGTAACTGATCCAGTAAGATAAGCTTGCTGACCATTACACCAGGCTGAAGTGCTTAGCTTTCCAGTTTTATTGTGCATTGCACAGTGACGGAACAATAAAAAAAAATAGTTGTTAGTACCGTAATAAGAACAACATTTAAATCTTTAAGATATAAATGAAAAATATCAATAAATAAAAAAAGAAATTAAAATACGATTAAGTTATTTTAAATATTTTACGGTACCCCTTAATACATTTTGGATTTTAATACAAAAATATATCCAACATTAGTTAAAAAGGCCTTATCAGTTTTATGCAATCTTCTACTTATTTATGTGAATTATGCATCTCAAACATCAAAATTATGAAAGCAAAAAAGACGACGCTCATCTGAAGAAGAACTGAGTGTCTGCTTATGGCTCAGTCGGCCAAACATTGAATAAAACGCGAAAAACAGATCTCAAACTAATCTACACTAATAGCTCAATATAAATACTGAAATAAATTAAGTTCATATTTGTGTGTACTTTTAAAAATTCTATGGTTTAATCTGATATCATTGAAATGTATAACCTTTAAGAATTTTGCTAAGTGTGCTGTAATATTTTCATTTTGTCTTAGTTATGCTGTTCTAGATAGGCCCCTTCAACGGCTAAAACAATTTGAGCTTCTTTTAAAATTGAACAGTATTATTTTTTTTTATAATCATTTCTCCACAAGCAAGGCAATACTTCCACTGAGGCGCAGGAGGTTACATGAGTAGTGAGTAATAGGAAGAACAAGTTACAGGAGGTCTCACAGAGTGGATAAGAGAATGGTGGGAACATTGATGTGAAGAGAGTAGAGTGGAAACGGTGAAGAACATGATACAATGGTTGTTAAAGAAAGGATACGAGTCAGGGAGATAAAAGGTGGCAATTAACATTGCATTTAAATTCTTAAAGATTGTAGCTGTCAGGAAAGCAGGTATAAGGAAGGGTTTTCCACGGCTGGGAAGTGTGAGAAAAGAAGCTGAAGGAGTAAAAGTTGCGGTTATATTTGATCGGTTTTATTGTAAAAAGGTGGGACCTAGCCACTCGTCTAGTAGCTCGAGTAAATTCATGCAAAGAGGCCAGCAGGGAGCTAAGCTCATCGGAACAGAAGCCGTGAAATTATTTGTAGAAGCGACACAGGGAAGCCACATTACGTCGGTGAGGAAGTGACTTGAGTTAAGCTACCAAGTCGGCATCAATTACATCACAGATTCTCCGTTGGATTTTGTCAAGAAACCCGAGATAATAGCAGGGGAACCCAGCCAGATGTGACAGCAGTATTCAATGCACAGGCGGATAGTAAATTTATATACGTGCAAGATGGATTCAGACGAGAAAAACTTCCTAGCTCTACAGAGTGAACCTAATAGCTGATTTAGATATGGACTCAATATAGTTATTCCGCTTGAGTTAAGCCGATGAGGCGCAGCGTTTTGCTTTCAGGGAGACTAGCCTGATCCATACTGATGGCGTGTAGGGGCGATTTTCTATGGTGTTTAAATGATAGCAGCTTTGTTTCTGAGCTATGATTCTTGTTTAGTGATAGATCACCCAATACACGGTCCACGAGCCAATCAATATACAAGTTACCGATCGAGTTTTTTGTATAAAAATAGATGTATGAAGTAAGAGATGCAGATTATAATTAAACGTAAAATAAGAGTTGATCTTAATCTTGAAGAGGTTAAGATCGGGGAAGCGCTTTCACTGGAGACTGATCCGCAAGTTTGACCATAATACCGAAGAGATTAAGATCCGAGAAGTGTCGTCTCTGGAGTTTGTTCCACAAAGATGAAACAACGATAACGCTTAGTGGACAAGACGAAACTCTTTTTCTGCTTTAATAGTTCGTCAGTCATTCAGTCAGTTAATTGCCATACAGGATACACGCTTGAGCGGTCGTGTCTTTTTCGAGACATGACTGACAGCAGAAAACTTTCTCCCGCAGTAGTTTCCCAGCACATTCTGCGGTAAAACGGGTGCCAACCAAGGTTACACAACCCAATCTGTACTGCTATTCAACCCATTGCTGGAGGGGGAAGAGATGAATTATTACCTGGAATTCGAACTCAGCACTCCGATTTCTCATTCCGTGCTGATATTTAATTTAATAAAATGTTAATCTTATCATCAATCTTAAATTTTTATGTCAGTTTAGATTAATTTTATGCTTGGTATTCTACTAGTGTTGTTGGCACCATGTAACCAAGTACTACTTGCTTCATGGGTAACTTAGGCGGTACCCTCACTAAGATTTTTGACAAAGTGGGTGGCTAGAAGCTCATGAGTATTAAAACCAATATCTGTCAAAGGGCAAATGAACCTTTTTCGCAGGATCAACGGCCATCGTGTACAGGGGTATAGAATAGGCTTCATATCTATGTATGAGGCTAGTGTACTGGTGATAAAAGTCTCCCTAGTCAAGGAGCAAGATATGAGGAGATATCAACGGCCAATTGTTCGTGACTAACTTGGGTGAAATCGTCTGTGGTTTGACCTGTGGTTTGACCTGTAGACGGGTAAACTCCGCCTGTTCGAATGGCTCAAGGTATGATGCTCATGCCTTAATACTTCTCCGATACTCAATTGCGAAGATTCTCAACGATTAAACTGATTTCAAGGCTTCATTCAGATTGAAATTTTTATACTGGCATTTTTAATTCTATCTCATTTCATTATTTAAGCAATCATAGTGCCGTCTATATATCTTTTTCTTTTATTCATCAACTGAAATTTTAAATGGTTTTTGAGAAAATCTAATTAATTAGTTTCGCGTTGCGTTCTGCACAGATTTTTAATTTCACCTAGAGTTTTTCTCTACATTATTTACATATTTCGGAACGTGTTCTCATCTTTATTGCCTACTTCACGCTCATTATGCCGTGTACGCTTCAGCCTTTGTCAGGTGATTGGAACTTCAAACTGAATGTTTAATTTTGATCACTGGTTATATTGTTCTCGTTGCATAAGCCATGTCACTTCCGGATGTCTTATTCATCTCCCTTTACCTCAACTCAAGTTATTTGTCCATCTCTGCTCTAGCCAGGTATCGAACTAACAACTCTGGCTAAAACAGTGAAAAACGATGTAGGTAATATAAATACTACCTCATCTCAGAAGTATAGACAAATATCATAGTTTATTCTTCTTCCTCAGATGGACTACCGCACATATATAGCACTCTACCCTGCTATTTAATGTATATCTGTGAGAGAAGAGATGAACTTCTGCTATTCCCAAGAAAGATAAATGCAAAAATTACAATGGGAATTTGAACCCGGCCTGCTAGTTCCATTTTCAGTCATAATAATACATACACTACCTACACGTATTCTAAATTTGTAATAGACTTCTAGATTAAATAGTTACACCTTTTTCTTGAGTATACGTCCTTAAATCAATATTTATGACATTCAACTCTTACAATGTGTTATTTATACTGTAAATGATTGGCTTCGGAAATAATGGGTTTATTTTTATTGTGTGTATTATTTACAAAAGTTTGTTTGCTTTTTACAAAGAGAAGAAAATATCGTTAAATTCATTACAGGTCTACGACAATAATAGCATACAACCTGTGATATTATTAGTAAAGAACTTTGTAAAAAAATGTTGACATTTTAATAAAACTCCGGTCGCTTGAAGGATAAAAGTTTCTGCACGAAAAGTTTCTGCAAAAACATTGGTTGAGACCAGGAAGCCAGTATATGGAAATATAATGTCAGTGTTTCTATATTTCTTCTTCTTCTATGTGCCTTGTCCCTTCAGGACGTAGGCGATCATGGCCTTCCACGTTTCTCTATCCCTGGTGGCTCTGAGTACGCCTTCTCCTGTTACACCATGCAATCCTCCTTCCGTCATCCACCTGATTAGGTCCTTCAAATATGTTATCCGTTGCTTTCCCCTGTCTCTTTTCCCCTCTATCTGGCCTGTTATTATCAGACTCTCCAAGCCACCCTTCTTCATTGCGTGTCCCACGAACTGCAACTGTCTCTTTCTGATGCTCAGTATTAATTTCCTTTTTGTTTCTATCATTTCCAAGACCTCATCATTGCTCACATGCTCGATCTATGATATTCGCAGCATCCTTCTGTACAATCACATTTCAGTTGCTTCAAGTTTTTCCTTCATCTTTGATGATATTGTCCAGCATTCACTGCCATATTGAAGGACTTAGCAATCTAGTACTCTCTTCCTAGTTTCTAGCGAAATTGTCCTGTTTCTTAATACTTTATTCAACTTCTGGAATGCTTCCTTCGCCATGCTGATTTGCCGTCGGATCTCTGTGTTACACTTTCCGTCTTCTGTTATAACGCTTCCCAGTTATTTAAATTTTTGTACCTGCTTGATTCTGGTATCCTCGACCTGTATTTGGCATTTTGGGCTGCCTTTTTTACTGATGACCATGCATTCGGTTTTCGTGCAGTTTATTTCTTTTCCTTTCTTGTCACTCTCTTCAGCTACCTTCTGTAGGAGGTTTTGTAGTTTACTTTATGTTTCTGCTATCAGCACTGTATCATCTGCATACCTTAGGTTGTTTAAATGGTCGCCTCCGATTACGAATCCAGACATAACTTCGAGGGTCCTCAAAATATTCTCGCTGTACAAGTTGAACAGATCTGTTGAAAAGACACATCCCCTTTCTATTTTTGTATATCTACACAATTCATTACCTGTCCATATGCAAGCGGTTTGCTGCCAGTAAAGATTTATTATTACTCTCAAGTCTTTCCCAAATATGTCAAGGCCGCCGAGCATCTCCATCAGTTCTTTGTGGCGTATTTTGTCAAACGCCTTCGCATAATCAATAAAGCACAGGTATAAGTCCTTCTTCATTTGCATCCTAATCATAAATATGGCATTACTTGTTGCCGTGTCATTAACGAAACCACACTGTTCTTGTCATATCTCTGGCCTGATTCTACTTCTCGCTCTATATCTCAGGATTCGGACGATCAGTTTTGTTATATGTCTCATTAAACTGATGATTCTGTGGAGTTCGCACTCGTTTGCTCCTGGCTTCTTAGGTAGTGCTATGAATATAAACTTGCTGAGACCATCTGGTATAACCCCATTATTATAAATTTCATTTATTATTTCAGTAATTTTTTCTATAGAAAATTCTTCCAGGGCTATCAGCAGCTCTACGACTATGCCGTCTGGCCCCGCTGCTTTGTTTCTATTCAGTTTGGCTACTGCAGATTCCACTTCAGACTTTAATATTTCCGGTCCATCTTCATCTTTGCGTATTATTGGTTGTTCTCTCTTGTCGTGGAAAAGATCTTTTATATATTCTTCCCATCGTTGGAGTATTTCCTCTTTCTCCAAAATGATTGTTCCATCATTAGATTTTAGACATCCTGTTGAAGAGCAGGTTTTTTCTGTCCTGTCAGTTCTTTTATTCCCAATCAAATGTATTTGAATTGATACATTGGCAGATGAAAGTAAAAGCCATTAATTGTTGTCTCAAAACTCTAACGCAGCGTATGTCTTAAACAACAACACCAGGTCGATATTCAATAAGAAAAATGAAGAATTTGACCGAGAAATCTCTAAGTACATAGGAATACAGAAAGATACCACCCAGAATCTTTTCGGGGTTAAGCGGCCTGGGTGTAAAAATATTGGTTCCTAGGACACAAATGCGGTCCATCTAAAATTACAATGCTATAATTTAATTATAAATTTTAATAATAAATTTAAAAATACATATGGAAAAAATTTACAATTAACTTTTTATAAAAAACTTTTTTTCTCAGTAATTAAAATGTACATTTACTGTCCATATAATGGGCAGTAAATACCAATGTCAATCCAGAATACCATAACAGAATTTGAGCATTTATAATACTTAATTTAAATCATTAGCTGATATTTTAAAACGTTTACTTCTCAATTTATGCATGAACTGATAGATCGGAAACACAATGCAACATTTCATGCATCTCCCTAAAGCAATCATTTGTGTTCTATAGACGTTTTGTCGAATTTCTCAATAATTGTTTCTGAGTTCTCTCACAAATATTTAATATCCAATGTAGCAGCGATTGCTAGAAGAAAAAAAAAACTCTTAAAACGAGACATAATATTAATAATTCCATGTTCAGCATAAAAAATGATGAGTAAGATTAAAGGAAAGTAGATCAAAAAGGAAAACTATACGTAAAATCAGAAGGAAACATTTGGAATTTCTGAGATATAATGAAGAAAGAAAGCTTGAAAAAATTAACACTTACAGGGCGTAAGAGTAAGATAAGTATGAAAAGTAAGGTTCTGGTCATGATGGTAAATTGCATCTGGCACTAATGAAACCACCTCTTAACTGCTGTTGTTTTCCGGTTAACCCTGACCCGGAATGGTTGCATCTGTTAAGGTCCCAGTTATGGGCAAATAGTTAACCCCCAAACTGGGGTCAAATCAGCATGAAAGTATAAAAATACACTTATATATATATATATATATATATATATATATATATATACTTTTATAGAAAAATATACATTTTTGAATGAAATATATTACCAACGATATATGTTTGAAGAAAAAATGATTACCATAACATATTTTGGAAAGAAAAAATTATCGGCCAAAGATTTTTAAATACAAAACTAGAAGACATTTTCAGTTTTCTGAAATAAAAAAAGAATAAAAAAATGTCATTTAAATCTCACTAAAGTAACCTCACTATAACCGAATATTAAAAAAATACTTAAAACCCCCACCTTTTTGGCATTAAATAACCCACAGTGGTTGATATGCCGTTTAAAAAAACTCAAACTTAAAGTAACTGATTATCGTGGTTCAGCGAAGGAATGGTAGATAGTTGAAAGTTATTTAAGACAATGAAACACTTACGCAATGATGAGCCATGTTCGAATAAGCCTTAAATGAATATTGCGCCTAAAAAGATTATTAAATCACATCATTTTCAGATGATAGCTGTAATAAGACGTAAAATTCTGGGATAAAATGAGAAATCAGTTCTTAGACAATTTAACAATTACAGAACATAAACGTAACATAAGTAAGAAAACCCAGGAAGCAACTGGTTGAAGATGTTGAATGAATGAATGAAGGAATGAATGGGGGATGATAAAATGCTCAAAGCTACTTTAGACAATGAAACGCTTAAACAGTGGAGAGCAATGGTGTCATATATCCTGAAAGGATATTACGCATAAGATACGATTTTGAATAAAATCATTTGCAAATGATATCGACAAGAAGACGTAAAATTCTGGGATACACAAATGATGAAACCAGTCTTAGACATTGTAATACTTACAGGACTTAAAACAAGAGAGGTAAGAAAATTTAGCGAGCAACTGATTCAAGGGGTTTAATGAATGAATGGCAGATAGCAGATGGTAAATGGGTCAAAGCTACTTAATATTATGAAACACTTAAGCAGAGGAGAGGCATGGTGTCATATGTCCTGAATGGGTGTTGTGCGTACGATATGATTTTGAATAAAATCTTTTTCAGATGATATCTGTAATAAGACGTAAAGTTCTGGGCTACAAAACGCGGAAAAAAGAACTTTAGCAATTTAACACTTACAGGATAGTGTAAGATAGGAAAACCCAGCGAGTAACTGATTGAAGTGGTTGAATGAATGAATGGTAGATGGGTGATGGTAAATGGGTCAAACAACTTAAGGAAATGAGACACTTAAGCAGTGGAGAGGCATCCTGGCATAAGTTCTGAATGGTTTATTGCATATAAAATAAAATTTTGACTAAAATCATATTTTAGATGATAGCTGGAAGAAGGCGTATATTCATTAATGCAATCGCAGCATCTCCGAAATCAGGACTTTGGGGAATAACTATGAAGATTACTCGAAAAAACTAAAAAAGCATGTCTGGCTCTTAAGGAAAATAAACGTTGTTAATCCGTAACTAAAATAATGTAATAATTCAATTATATTGCCATGATTATAAACGAAGAGGACTACGGAATTGAAATGACTTCAGAAACTGCACAAATATAGTTAAATGCACAAAAAACGAAGAACCATGTGAAAAGTCTATATTATCTGCATGCTGAAATAATCAAAGGATGTGCGTTGTGGTACAGTGGCTATCGGCTCGGAACGAGAAACCGGGGAGCCGAGTTCGAATTCCAGTTGAATCCATTGCATTCACTTACGCACAAATACCCTCCTGAAAGTTATCAATCCGTCTCTTCCCTCCAGTCATGGGTTAAATAGCAGGACAAATTGTGTTCTATAGCCTTGGTCGGCAACCAGTCTACCGCAGAAAGCAATGGCAAACTACTGCGGGATAATCTTCTGCCCAGTCAGTCATGTCTCGAAAAAGACATGATCGCCCAAGCGTGTTTGACGTATGGCAGTTAATTGACTGAGATAATCAAAAACTAGCGACTATTACTCTTTTCAATATTTATGTTCAGTTGCAAATCTTAGACAATAGTTGACGAATTCTGGTGAATACTTCTAACATTAGAAATGATATGCTACAGAACTATCCAATACATCTCTATCGAAGACTGCACCACAAATTAAATGGTATGGAAACCTCAGAAGACCTAACTGTATTTATATCCTTTGTCATTCTACAAGTTTTCTGAAATCATTTTTCTCCAAGCAAGAATGAAATGCGACTAGTACTCAGGGTGTTACATAGAATGAAATTAAAAGAGAAGACTTGGAATAGGAGTGATTGAGGAAAGATCATAAGATGAAAGTGGTTCAAGAAGATAGAAGACGGCGACTACATTTGCATTTATATTTTAGCACGATTAATTTCATGTAGTCAAACACCAGAGATGTCGAACAGTTGCGAAGAAAGTATGCGTAGAATAGACAAAGGGAAGCCACATCAAGTCATCGAGAAAAAGAATGAAGTCTAATCAGGGTCAGTTACACTGCAGATCCTTTTTTGGATTTTCTCAAGTATCTCAAGATTAAGGAAGAATGACGAGCAGCCAACATGTACAATATGTCAATCAACACTCACTGTCAAACACATTTGAGCAGAATTTACTATAAGACCTAAATTGCTCAAAGGAAAACAATGTGAGAAAAATATTTGAAAAGCCTGAAAGAAAAAAAATCTTAACCTAATAAAATAAATATATACCGAAACAAACACGGTGCGATGGATGAATTTTAGTCTAAGTAATACAAAAATAAAAATAAAATTGCTTGCTCATTTTAACATTCAGTTAAGTGCCATACGTGATACACGCTTTGGGCGATCACGTTTCGAAAGTGACATGACTGACTGGGCTGAAGATTATCCTGCAGTAGGTTGTCATTGCTTTCTGCGGTAGACTGGTTGACAGAATCCAATCTGTCTAATTTATTTAATCCATAACTGGAGGGAAGAGACGGATTAATCCCTTTCCCATAGGTTATTTTTGTGTCAGCAAATACAAGAAATTGAATTAGAATTCGAACTTGAGGGTACCAATTCCTTGTATAAAGGTATTAATCCGACTTTTCCTTCCAGTTATGGGTTAAATAATAGGACAGATAGGGTTCTATAGCCTTGGCTGGCAACTAGTTTACTTTTTTCTTATAAAAAAATCTTTTTTACGATGAAGATAGAAACAATAGCTTTTAACATAATGGTTCTCTTAACTCTTATAATCTTAAAGAAGTTAGACCAGAAAGTATTCTTAGCATAAAATTATATGTAAAGAGATGTAAGACATATTCATTGAAATTAGCTGGATATTGCGCAAGGATTCTGTAGAATTGAATCAAGTACGAATCACCATTTATAAAAAACAAAAAAATGGCTAAGATAGTTACTTGTTAACCAAGGATTGATCATCACTATCATCATCATAATCATGACCAATTGTAATTGTCAGGTCGCTGTGTTAAGTGAATACCTGACCAATTTGATCTATATATCTGGTGATATATTCATTACTGGGATTTACACCTGGCGTAACCTATGTTTCTGCAGGTTACACCAGATCCAATTGAAGATACGCAATGCTCATGGAGTCGTGGCTATTAATTCCACCAGGTTAACCTTCCAGCCTGGCCGTTGACTTCCCTCTGGCAAGCCCTTCGCTCATGTCGCCATTGAACTGGATATTGGGTATTTACCAGTAACCTTCCCACTGAGGCCGGATCTGACACAAGGTCGGATTTTAACGTGGGAAATCCGAGCTCTTAAATCCGGTCAAAAAGTTCCCTTAGACCTTGCATAACACAAGGTCGGGCTCCTGTCAATTTTTTCACAGACAAGACTCTGCTCGTCAGCATAGCCTCTTCAAATGGGTCATAAATCGTTGCAATTACCGTCTCATTCAGTGGTGAACACTCGGCCCTTGGAAGCGGTGTTAATGAAGTTCTTTGCATAATTCGGTATCAAAGGTGATTATCTAAAGTTGTTTTATTTTGCCGCTATTATGTGCAAACGATATTTAACTGAAATATGTGCGCTAAGTAAATTATTGTGTCAAAACAATGCGCTTACTAATAACTGATTTCAAATGATGGTTATAAGTATCTGTTAAATCTCCGTTGTTTTGATTCTGGTCGACACACACCTCTGGCTTTTCTTAAAAGTCTTTCATGTTCGACACTAGATAGACATTAGAAATTTCCGTGACACATTACAAAAAAGAGCCCCCAGAGAATGTAGCAATTATAAAAGATATTAAAGGAATTATAGACACAATCAACAACAAGAAACCTGCTAAACGAGTTTGTTAAATAAAATAGATAATGATTGCACAAATACATAGAAATATAAATAGGAAGAATATTGTATTCCGATCTTTCAAGACGAAAAAATTAAAATTATCAAATTCAAAGAAACTAGCCAATTATATTAAACCATAGAAATGAAATTTTGAATGCCAACAAAATAATAAATTTAAAGTATCTATTAAATAGAATCTTATAGTTACCTCATACTTGCAGATATTAGATCTTGCGCTGATCATTCGTTAGAGGCTTTTACGTATTGAAGAAATGCAAGTGAAAATCTGCTATGTAATATGTATATAAGTATATTTCATATTCGCATCACCCAGGCAAGTCTATATTGCGACTAATTAGCAGGGGGTTACATACGATGAGAGTGAAGGCTTACATAGGAGGAGAGCGAAGTGATAGAGAGATCGGTTACAGGGGGTCTCAGAGGATGGGTAAGAGAACGATAGGAATACTGGTGTGAAACGAGTTGTGTGAGAATAGAATAAAAGGATACAGTGTGTGTTGTGGAAAGAATAAGAGACAGATGGGAGTCAAAGGGATAAGAGATAGCAATTGACGTTGCATTTAATCTCTTGGAGATTGTAGCTATACTGAAGAGAATTCCACAGGCGGAAAATACGAGAAAAGCTGCGAGAATACAAGTGGCAACTGCATTTGGTTGTTTTGACTGTAAAAGGATGAAACCTTGCTGCCAGTCTGGTTGCTCACGTAAATTCATGTAGAGACGGCACTAGGGAGCTAAGCTTGTCGGAGCAGAAGCCAGGAGAATATTTGTAGAAGAAAAAGAGAGAAACCACATGCCGTCGGTGAGACAGTGGCTGGAGTTGAGCTGCTAGGTCAGGATCGATTACATTGCAGATTCTCAAATGGATCCTGTCCAGAACCCCGAGATTAATAGCAGAGGCGCCTGACCAGATATGCAGCAGTTTTCAATGCATGGGCAAATGGTTTATCTGTATATGTTTAAGACGGATTTAGACAAGAAAAAACATCATGGCCCAATACAGTTATCTAATCTTCCCAACAGTAGATATGACTATTAACTCAATGTAGTCGTTCTACTTGAAGTCGGCTGAGAGAGTGAGACCGAAGACGTGCAGTGTATTGCTTTCGTGACGACTGGCTTGATTCATGCTGATGTTGGACAGCAAGGACTGGCTATGATAGTTGACGGAGAAAATCTTCGTTTTGGAAGCATTAATGTT
Organism: Ascarosepion bandense; assembly: GCA_037127315.1. Taxonomy (NCBI): domain Eukaryota; kingdom Metazoa; phylum Mollusca; class Cephalopoda; order Sepiida; family Sepiidae; genus Ascarosepion; species Ascarosepion bandense. Next base: position 478,549 of record JBBBDQ010001018.1, on the reverse strand, counting down.
TACGAGCCATTTCTTACCCCAGTCCACCATAGATTTGGGGTCCTCCATGATTAGCAGTGTGGTTATCTTTGTCTGCTTGGTAGATTTCTTACTGAGTCTGGAGTAAATGGCGGTAACATCAGCGTAAATGCTGACTTGAGATTCGATCATATCAGGGAGATCGTTTATGAAAATCAGATAGAGCGTCGGACCTAGGATAGAGCCTTAAGGAACACCTGCGTTCGTGTGATAGGATCTTGTGGCATGCCTGATGTATGCAGCTACATTGTATTATGTATGACTTTAGAAGTATCCTTTGTATTATGTAAGTACGCATTTATTTTAATATACAAATAGTTTTACATGCTTATGGGTGCAGAGTCATATGCTTATATGTATTTTTTGTCTATATGGCTGCACCTCGTTATATGTACGTTTCGCGTGTATGCGTACACATAATTACATGTATGTTAACGTTGATTTTGTATTAAGGATAGAATTAAATGTACCCCCATTTATATATCATTATGAGCATGTCGATATCGGAATCCAAATGATATATGCCATTATATGTATATAACTATTTCTATTATATATGTATTTTTGATATATACCACTTTTTCTGTGTGTGTAATAGTGGACACTTATGTATATATATATGTTAGCAATGGTCTTGTATATACACGTATAAACCTGGCTTTCACAAGATGTAGAAAGGCGGATTATGCATAGATAAGAAATATTTATATGTATACGTAGAAGATTTTGTGTATATATATATATATATATATATATATATATATATTCAGGCAGGAATGTGTATATGTATGCATATATGTGTGTGTAAGTATGTAAACATATGCATATTTTGTTAGTACTAATTATACATGAATAAGTCCGGTCTTTATAAATATGTATGTGTCCGTGCGAACAGAATATATATATATGTGGATATGTATGAATATGTGTATGCGTGTATATGTAGGTGTACGCATATCGATATGACTATTTTGTTGCCATATGTGACAGAACAGGCCAACTTGTATCAGATATTTTATATGTATTTCGTAGTAGGAAACAAAGACACTCAATCATATGACTACAGTAGCAGCATAAAGACCAGAGCGATGTTAAGAAAAAGTCTAAATATGAAATAACTTTTTATTCTAAATTTTCAAAGTATATTTTATCAAGGAAAAAGGATATAAAAGTAAATTATATAATTCCAAAATATAAAGTTCAATAAACTTATTCTGATAAAGTTACGACGGTCATTCAATAAATAAGGTGGCTTTTTCGGTATAAAGACTTCTACGAGGTTCATTCAATAAATAAGGTGAATTTTTCGGTGGTTTCTGTGTTTTTCTACAAATATTTTAATAGGAGCTGCTTTGGCGATTTTCCCCGCCTCTCGTACCTTATCCTCATCAATTTAATCGTGCTGCTAGTTTGGAATTTAGGTACCAGTCTTCATTGTCTGATAGGCACAATCTCGAGAAATTTAAGTGCAACGTCAATTGTCATCTTCTATCTTTTTGAATCTCTTTCATCATTTATCCTTTCTTCAATAACTCTGTACCCAGTTTTTATCTTTCACTATGGCCGCCTGCACACTTGTGGAGGTCCCACCTTGCTTGGAATGAAATGATTAACACACACACACACACACACACACACACACACACACACACATATATATATATATATATATATATATATATACTCCCCCCAGGAGCCCCCTACCTATAGGACCTCCTACTTCTACCAAAACGCTGATTGGGATGCCTTTCGCGATTTCCTCTGCGACGTCCCCTGGGGAAAAGTGTTCGATCTACCAGTTGATGACTGTGCCTCTGAGGTCTGTCATGGGTAAAAGCTGGCATTGATACCTTCATACCCACCAGAAAGTATTGCCTAAAACCTCATTCCTCTCCGTGGTTCTCTCCTGCCTGCTCATCCGCCATTGCCCACAGGAACCATTTCAGTCTATCCCGGAGACAGTCATCTGATCAAAATAGGCGCCTATTCACGTGTGCTTGCATTGAGTGCAAGAGAACCCTAAATGACGCCAAACGGTTGTTTGCTGAGAGAATGCGACAGCGCATAACTGACCGCAGTTCGGCTCCAAGGACTATTGGAGGATTTGCAAACGAGTGCTGAACAATAGGAAATCCTCAATACCTCCTTTAATCCATGAATTTGAGGTTCTCACGTCATCTGCGGACAAAGCTGAGTGCTATGCCCGCAGATTCTGATCCAACTCCACATTTGACTCATCTGGAGTATACCCATCTGACTTCCCTATTAGAACTGTGGCTAAACTGCACGACGTATATATTACCCCGACAGTAGAATCCCGAGTAATTTCAAAACTCGACCCACATAAGGCGTGCGGAGACGATGGAATCCCGGTGATAGTCCTTAAGAAGTGTGATCCTGAACTCTCCCCTGTCCTCTCTAAACTGTTTAACTACGGCCTTTCTGCTTCCTGTTTTCATGCATGCTGGAAGTTCTCTTCAGTCGTTCCTGTATTTAAGAATTGTGGTGAACCCTCTGACCCATCCAACTATCGCCCTGTCAGTCTTCTACCGATATTCGGGAAAGTGTTCGAGGCCATAATCAATGCTGAAATAGTTCAACATCTCACTGCCCAGAAACTCTTCTCTGACAGGCAATGTGGCTTCCGCTTTGCCAGGTCCACGGCAGACTTGCTAACAACCGTAACGGAGTACATGCTCCAGACACTTGATGAGTCTGACGAGGCCCGCGCGGTTGCTCTGGACATCTCCAAGGCTTTTGACAGGATTTGGCACTCTGGCCTTCTATGCAAGCTACGCGGTTACGGCATTAACGGTCGCCTGCTTGACTTAATTCAATCTTGCTTAAATAACCGCAAAATGAAGGTCGTTTTGAATGGGCATGCCTCTTCTTCCTACAGTACGAATGCTGGTGTCCCACAGGGCTCTATTCTGGGCCCGACGCTCTTCCTTATTTCGATCAACGACCTCCCTGATGAGATCAAGAGCCATGTAGGCATCTATGCAGATGACACCACAATATAATCCCGCACCAGTCAGAAACCTGTCGTGGTGGATAGACATAATCTCGCTACTGACCACGAACGTGATCTACACTCTGTGGTGAATTGGGGCAAAAAATGGCTTGTCAACTTCAATGCGTCTAAGACCAAGCTGTTGTCTGTCAACCATCACAGGCAACCTCTCCTGCCTCCCATAAGCATGGACCAAGCGATTCTCCCTGAGAGCAATACACTGCGCCTTCTCGGCCTTACCCTCTCTTCAGGCCTCAAATGGAAACACTATATAAAATCCATAGCTAAATCTACTGCTAAGAAGGTTGGGTCATTATGTCGCGCCAGGATGTTTTTTCCGCCTGAATCCATCTTGCATATATACAAGTCGACCATCCGTCCGTGCATGGAGTACTGCTGCCATTTATGGTCAGACGCCCCTGCCGTTCACCTCAGTGTTCTCGACAGGCTCCAAAGGAGAGTCTGTAATGTGATAGGCATTGACTTGGCGCTCGACTGCACACTTCCCCACCGACGAAATGTGGCCTCCCTTTGTCTCTTCTATAAATACTTTCATGGCTTCTGCTAGGACGAACTTAAGTCAACTGGTGTCTCCTCAACAGGTGTTTACTCGTACAACCAGACTGGCAACTGGGTTCCACCCATTCACAGTTAGGTTAGCCAAATACAGACGACAATTCTACTCCTGCAGCTTCTTCTCTCGCACTTCCCACCTGTGGAACTCTCTCCTATTTTCTTGTTTTCCTGATGGCTACAACCTCCAAGAATTTAAATGCAATGTCAATACTCATCTATTAACCACTGGATTCTAGCTCTCTCCTCACCCCGTATATCCTTCCCTTTCCCTCTGCCTATGTAACTCTCATCACATGTGCATTCTCATCTTTCTATTGCTCCTTTCTAACTGGTTTGTACTCCTCACTCTCTTCTAATTAATCGTTTTACAATTATGTAGCCCCCCCTCACATCAGTGGCATCTCCGCCTTGCTCGGGGTGAAATGATTATATATATATATATATATATATATATATGCATTGCCCCATTTAAAGTTATTCCTGTGAATAATAAAAAGATATTATGTCTATTTTTATAATAAACCGTTTTAGTTCACCGGGATCATTCTCTAGATGAAAAGCAACCAATCAAACTAAACAGAATCTATTACGAGTGTCGCAACAACGCTTTGAAATTAATTTAATCAACATTTAACTGTATTTAGCATTTCTACCGTTTCTGGTTAGCCACCTGACATTCAGACACTTATTTTGAGAAAAACAAAACAAACAAAAACTGCAGCATTTCTACAAATTTAAAATTTAAAATTTAAAATTTAAAATAATTATAACAGAGCGCATTCACGCCTGTTTTTCAAAAATCAGCATCACAACGACCATAATTGCCATTAGTTTGTCTTTGCAATAATGTGCTGAGGACGATCTTGGGAGCGATCGAAAGTATTTGGTTTAAAGAAAAACTTTGGTGTTTTCTTTTATAAATTTCAATTTCGAGAAACTAATTAGAGGCCAAGGAAGGGTTATTATAAAAATAGACATATGTTTATTATTCAATGAAGCATGCTTTTATATATATATATATATATATATATATATATATATATATATATATATAGACTTTGAGTGATTTCTTCCTGTTTAAACAGATCACGTTCCCAGAACTGCGTGCGTGTAGTTTCAGATGGTAACGCGTTTAGACGTAAGTACTATAAGCAAGCTTGAAAATGAGGGTATATAATTTCACCGAAGTGTAAACAACTTTATTTTTCATAGCTTTAAACATATCAGGTTTCGTGTCAAATGAATTGTATTTACGGGGATTTTACTGCAATATTTATTCATAAGCAATGTGCAGCCGAAGTACACAGAATTCTTGTTGAGACTGACTACAACCATACTCTGTCGGCAACAACATGCAGAGATTGGTTTAGACGCTTAAAAATAATCATATTGCTGTTGAAGATAAAGAAGGTCCTGGCGCACTGAAAAAGTTTCAAGACGAAGAACTGGATGCATTACTTTATGAAGACTCATGTCAAACGCAAGCTAAACTTGCAGAATCGTTAAGAGTTGATCAGACAACAGCTTCGCAACGTTTGAAAGCATTGCGGATAATTCAAAAGCAAGACCATTGGGTTTAGAACAAGCTACAGCCAACAGACCTCGAATGGTTCCTTGGCACGCGAAGAGCTGCTTCAACGGCAGAAAAGTTTTTCGCATCGTAACTTGACAGGCGATAAAAAGTGGATACCCTATGATAACCATAAGCATAGAAGATCGTAGGGGAAAATTGCTATCGGCTACAAATAATGCGTTTGAGCCAAGAGAAAACAACCGCTATACAAGCAGACAGAACAAAGTGGTTTTGCACGTGACAACCCTAGGCCACATGTTGCAAAACGGGTGAAAGCGCATAAATAGTTATTCCTGCCCCACCTGCTGTATTTACAGAAATTGCCCAGTCCGATTATCCCTTATTCAAATTGATGGCACATGGCTTGGTTGAGCAGGACATTAATTTTTTATGAAGATGACGAAAAATGGCTTGACTCATGGTTAGCTTCAAAAGATGTGCCGTTTTTCCAACGTGGAAATTAAATGCTGCCGAAAGGATGGAAAAGTAGTGGTTAACGATGAATAATACATTCGGGGACATTTTTTTTACTACTTTTTGTAAATAAAACCTGACTTTTCATGAAGAATCAGCGAGAAATTATTCAAAGCCTTCTACTTTGCATCGAACACACTTTATAGAAATAAATGCTTGAACATTAGGTTTTAATCTACCTGGTTGTTTTTCACTTTCGTATAATATATATATATATATATATATATATATATATATATATATATATATATTGTATATTTGGGTATAAATCTATTTTTTATGCAGGTCTCATTAAAAATGACAGAAAAAGTATTATGATGAAAGTTTTATATAATTTGTTTTATATAACTCTTCATGAGTTCGTATAAGTTTTTTTCTTTTCAGAACTCAAATTATATAAAATTGTTCAACGGTTTTGTACATTTGAGCGCTTTCGGTTGTACGTTTAGTCATTATCAAGAATTAATTTTGTTTTAATTGTAAATGAATATGGGTAACGTTTATGTATATAGTGTCTTGTGCATGTTCAGTTATATATAACAAGTCTAAAAATTGATTTAAAATCCTAAAATACCAAACTGTTCTAATAGAGAAATAGATAAAACAGATAAACACACAGGCAAACAGGCATTCTCTAAGTTTGGACATGGTGAGGTTATAACATCAGCTAATTAATTCAAACTTTGATTCCTACTTATCCCCATAGATCCCGAAGCATCTTCACACAGAATATCCTCAGGTACAATTTTGTTTTTATTTCATTTTTACCATAGTAAGCCAATTAAGTGCACACGCTTCTCCGGGAAGCCGCGTTATTAATACAATTTTCCACTTTGACTTATCATATTCAATTTTGTTTTGTATACTATTATACATCTTACACACTTATTTTTTCATCAATTACTAAATGATTTGTATTTAATTAAATTAGTCGTACTATAATTGTATTAGGTTTTAGAATATTGCAAATATCAGATTATTTTGTAAATAAACAATCTCATGAATAAATTATTTGATATTTTGTTGGAAATTTACAGGAATTAAAAAATGTATAACCTGATATTTATCATGTGTTTAGGCTTTTTGTCAGTTCTAAAATCGCCTTTAAAACAAACATTCTTGCAAGGAGGAGAGTTGAAATAATTGCAGTGTCGTTGGAAAAACATCTCTTTTGATACTCACGTTTGCACTGCCTTTACTGATTTCTTAAAAACGAGTACACACACACACACACACACACACACACACACACATATATATATATATATATATATATACACACACACACACACACATATATATATATATATATATATATATATATATATATAGTCTTTTATCATAATAAAATCGGACCAGTACTCAGTTTTAATAAAATGTGATTAATACATTTATATTGTAGAGCTTTTTAAAAAAATTCATTTGTAGATTATTTATTTCCACAACTTCTATTTCTACATTTCGTTATCTTCAGGTGTTTTACAATAACACAATTTAAATGTTTTTCTAACGTATATATATATATATATATATATATATTAACGAAGATTAACGAAACTGATTATAAACAAGCGAGAATTTAAAATGATTTGTTTGAACATTATTTTTGATCGAAAATCATATTTAAGTAGATATTGTTTATAATCAAACAACATTATATATTTATTTCTACCGGCCTGATTATTTACGATAATTTCGTAATAAAAATTTATCGTAAATAATCAGGCCGGTAGAAATTATAAAATCATCAAGTGCATATTTCAAACTAAAAAAATAAACAATTCAGTGTACCGTAATGATAAATGAGGTAGATCATCAGAGCATTACCCCTGTACTTTATTTTGTGTACCCTCAGGACTTGGGCAGTTTGTGCTCTCAATAAATTTATGACACTTACCAATGTACTAGTTAATCCATTTACACAAACTCAGTAGGCACTTGCTCAGTCCTTTAGTCTGTTTTTCTTTCACGATTCCCTGTGACTGTCACACTTTCTAACCATTTCTTTCTCATTACGGAACATAGTCATTTCAATTGTCTCTTTCTAATTTTATTCATAACTAGAATTTTTCGCAAGATGCTAACCCAATTTTGAGGGTTTATTTTTCTGATAAATCTAAACTTTGTTAGACTCACTAAACGCGTGTTGAAATCCACATAGTACTTAGTATTTTAGAAGTGATCGGTGAATCTTCTTTGCCGAGATTTACAAATTCTATATTTTATTTAATTTCACGAAAGAGTCGATTGAAATTTTAATAAACTGATTCGTTTAAAAATACTTAAACAAGAGCAATACTTAATTTGATTTAATTTTATTATACGATAATAAAAATTTTCTTTTTTTCCTTTTTAACGTCAAATCAAACAATTAGATATTTTTTACTCTTCAGCATGCAACATACAGCTCGTCATGTATAAATATTTTATTCTAGAGCTAAATTCCAACTTTTTCAGATCCATATTTCTTTCAAATGCAGGAAGAACAGAAAACTGGTTTCTTGTATATAAAAAAGCTTACAAAAAGATAAGCAAAAGAACAACTTCATTTTTATAAAATAAGTATCCAACAATCACTGTCATAAATGAGGATAGATAATGCATAGAAGCTTGAGTTTTTGATAATTTTGTTTCCTGTTTCTTCGCCAAGTTTTTGAAAGGCATCGTTTGCTATTTTAATACACTTTCTCATTCCTTTGTCAGATTCCCTGTTTTCTGTTCAGACACTTCTCAGGAGTTGGTTTTATTTTTTCAATTCATAGAACGAATACTGAATTATTTTTTTGCCAGCACCCATATATTCTATCAAATTACAAATAATGGTGAGCCTTTTCTTCTTGTTTTCCTTTATTACACATTTTTTATTTTCCTGCAATACCATTCTTGTATTCCGTTTTTACATAGGGGGTTGCTAGGAAAGTTGATGCCGAATTTTAGTCGTTTATTTTCTAACATGGTAGGACACGCTAAATATGTTAACATTTCCGATCAGAGCACACTTAAAACTATCTCTTGAGGTCACTGGTGCCCCCTCCACAACAATGTATTTGTACAACGAGACTGACAACAAGGTCCCACCCTTTTACAGTTAAATCTACCAAATGCAGCCGACACTTTTACCCCACAGCTTCTTTTCTTGCACTTCACGCCTGTGAAACTCCCTTCCTTATATTTGCTTTTCTGACAGCTATAACCTCCAAGAATTTAAATACAATGTCAATTACCATCTTTTATTCACTTAACACCAAATCTTCCTTCGTTCTTTCTACATTACACCGTGTATCTTGTTCTTTTCCTTTCTCATTCTATGTTCGAAACTGTCATCGCATCTGTATTCACATCCTGCTCTTGCCCTCTCTCGGACACCCTCTGTTCGTCTTTCTCTTCGCTCTTATTCTGCTTATACTTTTACTCTATTATGTAGCCCCCTGTGCATCATTAACGTTACCACCTTTCTTGGTTTGAAACGATAAAAAAAAGAAAGTTTAAACTTACTTAATTCGAGTCGATTTAAGTAAGTTTAAGCTCTTGTTGCCCATGCCGGTCCTTACCGAGCGAGGAGTTGCTTCCTTGGGAAGTAACACCCTTCATGCTGTTGGCTTTAATATATTTGTTGTAACTATCCATGACTGAGCGGGGGGTCTGGGACATACAATGAGGAAGGAGAACCTGGAGAACCTGATACTGACTGGTCAGATAGAAGGAAGGAGAGACAGAGGAAGGCAGCGGATAACATATTTGCAAAGCCTGATCAGGTGGATGACGGAACGGGGGTTGCCAGGAGCAACATGAGCAAACATATTGAGAGCCACAAGGGATAGGGAGACGTGGAGAGCCATGATTGCTTACGTCCTGAAGGGACAGGGCACATAGAAGAAGAAGAAGAAGCTCTTGTTGTCAATGGTTAGTTTGAAGTGTGCGTTAATCAGGGATGTGAGCATATAGTATCTTTCGATTAATGTGACTTTCTTTAACGTCTTGGAACATGAACAAGTAGAAATCACTATGAACTTTCTTGACAAGCCAATGTAGTTAAATTTTACTTACCTGTACTGAATCTTGGTAAGTATTCCACTTCTCTTATATTGCAACTTCGTCAAAGGTTAAATGAATCCGGCGAGACGATAAGTCTAAGTATTACTCCATCTCTATTTTTGTGTACTTAATTCATCGCCTCTCTGTACGCAGGCTGTTTGCAACCAGGGTACATTATGGATTTAGCTAATATAATATTGAACACCGGAACGAGAACAGTCTTCCTCCGTTAGGTTAATTAAAGAATCCAGTTTAGTATTCCCCTTGGATTGATATAAACATGATGAAACCCGGGGGACTCAGCAGCTAAAACTTTGTGAAACTACAAAAACTACAAAGCTGAGGTTAATATTCTGAATACGAATAAAGTAAAAAATATGTTGCAGATGTCTTGAAATAGATAAGAACATACTTATATATATAAACAATACTGAGACAAATATATATAGAGCGGACTTAGCTAGATGGTTACGCCCGCTCCAACATTTGGAAAGGACTCGCTACATTTAGACAAATCCTCTTCCTGCTATCAAGTGAATTTCATTTCAATTCTGAATTTGGAATCGTCATTGGCAGCCACAGTCTGAACAAAGTAAAATATGCGGATGAGTCGTTGCTGGCAGCAGACGCTGAAGAAAAATGCAGGAACTTTTACAGAAAGTAAGCAATAGAAAGCGAGAAGAAAGGACTAAGCATAAATTTCAATAAAACTGAATGTATGGTCATCAGCTAAAAGACAACCACAAAATAGGTAGAAAATAAACAAAAATAAAAATAAAAAATAAAAAAAGCAAGTAAAGAAAATTAAATACTTGGAAAGTGTTCTGACTGAAGATGGAAGTGCTACGCTGGGATCCAAAGAGGCATTGGCATGGTAAAGAACGCATTTCAAAAGGTAACCAAAGTACTGAGAGACAGGAAAATCTTGTTGGAAACAAAGAAGTGAATACTGGATTGCTATATGTTATCTGTCCTTCTGTATGAAAGTGAATGTTGGACGATCTCATCAAGGATGAAAGAGAGGCTTGAGGCAGCAGAAATGTGGTTATACAGAAGGATACTGAGGATACCATGGACCGAGCATATGAACAACAATGAGGTGTTGGAGAAGATACAAACGAGAAAAAAATCAAATTTAACATCAGGAAGAGACAGATGAGTTTTCTGGGACAGGTAATGAGGAAGGAGGGCCTAGAGAATTTAGTACTCACAGGACGGATAGAAGGAAAGAGAGACAGTAGAAAGCAGCGCGGGACGTACTTAATAGGCTTGAGCAAATTGATGGCAGAGCGTGGCTTTGGAGAGATACCAAGCGAAAAATTATTAAGAGCGACAAGAGACAGAGCCAAAAGGAAGTCCA
>JBBBDQ010001018.1:375000-462500 GCA_037127315.1 Ascarosepion bandense | reverse complement strand
TACACGACATAGGAAGTGTATATGTATGTAAATGTGCATGTGTGTATGTCTATGTACATATAAAAAAAAACTTTTTCTGCCCAATATTTAACACATCCTAAATCATTTTATTATCCCTTCAAGCGGAAAGAGATTTCCTCACGAGTATAAGATGTGAGTGAACTACTACCACACACAAACAAGATGATGACTGACAAGTCCTACCTGAAGACGGCCATAAAACCAGAAACATGTATGGCATAATAGAAAAAATGGAACACACTATTTTATAAAAGAACAGCTACGGTTTCTCTTTATATGAATATATTTTTCTTTATATATATATATATATATATATATATATATATATATATATATATTATAAAATTATACTTTAGAACATTTACAAACTACAATCTGCTAGAAAAGATTGTAGTTTGGACATGTTCTAGTGTATAATTTTATAATAAATATTTATTTCTCTATTTCTATATTAAACACTCTTTTAAATTATTGTTTTGAACGTTGTAAATATTTTCCTCGTTCCTTATTCATTTGTATATATATATATATATATATATATATATATATATATATATATATATGTATTTGGGAAGCAAGCTTTTTTTCATGCAGGTTTCATTAAAATGAGAGACGAGGTTTAATGGTTAAGTTTTTTATGTAATTTTTCATTTGATTTTTAGTTATCTTTCTTTTTAGGACATAAATTATATAAAAAATGTTCTCATGCGTTGTTTATCTGAGCGGTTTCGGCTAAACATTTAGCCATTTTCAAAGATGAATGTAATTTTAAGGTGGTAATTATGTATAATGTGGAGTAGTGTTATGTGTGATGTAGCGAACCGCTAAGCATGTTATTAGTGTGTCCGTAATTGATACTGAGTGTCTTTTTTTTTGTTTTTATTAAAATGGCTTCCATTATTTTTAGTCTTTTTTGCATGCGCAGGATGCTATGATGCTTTCGTTGTCAACAAGTTTATTCCGGATAGGGTTTAGTAGGTGGACGTGTGTTTTTAAATGAGATCTAATTCTGTTAAACGAAAATAGCATTCATACCCCAAAATGGATTACAATTTCGCCTAAAGCGTCCGGATAAACAAGACATTTCGACAATTCTCATATAATTTATGTCCCCAAAAGAAAGAAATCATTAGATCATGTGACAAATAACATAAAATAAAGTTAACCATCACACATTGTCTTTCAATTTTAATAAAACTTTAATATATATATATATATATATATATATATATATATATATATATAGGCGAAATTGTAATCCATTTTGTGGTATGAATGCTATATATATATATATATATATATATATATATATATATATATTAAAGTTTTATTAAAAATGACAGACAAGTTGTGATGGTTAAGTTTATTTTATGTAATTTATCACATGATCTAATGATTTCTTTCTTTTTCAATAATAATAATAATAATAATAAGTATATATATATATATATATATATATATATATATATATTAATTAAATAGGATTAATTCAAGGATTGAATGAGCATTTCCATATGAAATCACCACAGGGGATAACACATCACCTCAGCAACAAAAAAAATCCTTTCTGAAACTGGAGAAAAAAATCAGTCTATTTTTCCTTTTTAAATAGATTTGCAAAAAAATTAAAAAGAAAGAAAAAGAAAAAGAAAAAAGAAAAACATAAAATAAAATAAATTAAACAAGAAAAGAAAAATTGGCATCGTCTGGGTTCGCAAAAAAGGAAAGAGAATTGTAACGTAAAAGGAACAGACGGCGTGTTGAATTGATATTAGGTTAAGCAAAACGGAAAAAAGGTGGGAGGTAAGAGAGATAAAGGAAGGGAGGGAAAAAAGAAAAGAAAGAAAAAAGAAAAAAGTGAAAAAAAAAGAAAGAAAATTTTTTTTTATATATTACAGACGCTGGACATATTCAAAAACCTAACTTCCCAAAAACGTTGAAGTATTAGAAAATGCCTGTATTAAAATAAAATAAAATTTTAATATTAATTAGGATCGGGTTTTGGGAATTTGCCTTCCTGCTTTTTCCGCTCTGATTAAAGTATCTGAATAATATATATATATATATATATATATATATACTTATTATTTTTATTATTATTATTGTGTCATTTTTCATCATATTTCGATTTCTGCTTTGGTCTCACTACCAACCATGTCTGCGGGGAGACCTAAGGCAGGTAGTGGCGTGTTGTTATGACTCCATTTCATGTTTTTCTATCTTCCCTATCATCCCCAGCATTACATAGATAACGTTTTCCTTAGTGTGTGGGCTGTACTTAATAAGACAATTTTTTGTATATCTCTTAAGCTGGGGTTTCCAGGGATTCTTTCAATGTGTTGTTTTGTTCCATTTTTTATCATTCCAAGTGCACCTACTATCACTGGCACAACTCTTGTTTTCAATTTCCACATTTTTTCTATTTCAATTTCCAGGTCTTTATATTTTGACAGTTTTTCAAATTCCTTGATTGCTATGTTACAATCCGCTGGACAAGCCATATCAATTAATAGACAAGTTTTCTCCTTCTGGTTTTTAACAATAATGTCTGGCCTGTTTGCTTCAATTTTTCTGTCTGTGTAGATGGTGTAATCCCATAGAATGGTTACATCTTCTATTTCTGTAACCGGTGCTGGATGATGTTCATACCAGTGTTTGTTTACAGCTTTTCCATAATGTTTGCACATTGCCCAATGTAAATATTGCCCAACTCTATCGTGGCGATTTTTATATTCGTTTGGGGCAAGCACAGAACAGCCTGAGATTAGGTGGTCTATTGTTTCTTGGTGTTTATCACAAAACCTGCATTTTGGATCCATATTATTATGCATAATATTTGCCTGAAAGTTTCTAGTGAAAAGACTTTGGTCTTGTGCTGCAAGAATAAAGCCTTCAGTTTCAGACTTTAATCCAGATGAACGTAACCATCGATGAGTATTAACTTTGTCAACATTGGATTTATTGGCACGTTCTGGATATTATTATTATTATTATTATTATTATTATTATTATGTCATTTTTCATCATATTTCGATTTCTGCTTTGGTCTCACTACCAACCAAGTCTTCGGGGAGACCTAAGGCAGGTAGTGGCGTGTTGTTATTATTATTATTATTATTATTTTTATTATTATTATTGTTACTTCAGTGGATTTCTGTTGTATACACATCTCCTTCCGAGTCCCAACTAGGAACCTAAGGTCAGCAATGGTTTTATAACATTTCCACTAATAATTACTCACAGACATAAAGCTATTATTAATGTGTAAGCTGTACATTGAGTACATTTGTTTTGTATTTTTTCAATGGCTTTTAATGTATTTTAATATGTGGTTACCTGAAATTTAAAATTGGACGGTCTACGATTAACTTTAGCTATCAAGATGGATAACTCATTTTTAGAAAACTTTATGCAGTCAGAGACAAATTTCGTAAATATTTTATCAACTTTATAAGCCCGCAAGGAAGAGAGTTATTGTGTTAATTTTGAAAATGTACGCAACTTTTAAGATTTAGGTGATTCTTCGAAATCCAAAGGCTGAACACAAACGTTTGACTAATAGATAGATAGATAGATAGATAGATAGATAGATAGATAGATAGTGGGGGAAACATCTTCTTCTTCATGTGCCATGTTCTTTCAGGACGTAGGCGATCATACCCTTCCACATATCCCTGTCGCTGGTGGCTCTTAGCACGCTTTCTTCTGTTGCACCATACAACCCTCGTTCCGTCATCCACCTGATCAGGTCCTTCAAATATGTTATCCGCTGCTTTCCTCTGTCTCTTTTCCCCTCTATCTGGACTGTTAGTAACAGGTTCTCCATGCCCTCCTTTCTCATTGCATGTACCACGAAATTTAGTTGTCTCTTCCTGATGCTCAGTATTAATTTTCTTTTTGTCTCCATCCTTTCCAGAACTTCGTCATTGCTCACATGCTCGGTCCATGATATCCACAGCATCCTTCTGTAGAACCACATTTCAGCTCCTTCAAGTTTCTCCTTCCTCTTCAACATTCACTGCCAAATTGAAGAACCGACATCACAGAGCAATCTAGTACTGTCCTCATTGTTTCTAGTAAAATTGTCCTGTTTCTTAATACTTTATTCAACTTCTGGAATGCTTCCTTCGCCATGCCAATTCGACTTCGGATCTCGGTGTCGCACTTTCTGTTTTCTGTTAGAACACTTGCTAGGTATTTAAATTTCTGTACCTGCTTGATTTTAGAGTCCCTCACCTGTAATTGACATTTTGCGCTGCCCTACATGATCTAAAACCCGCATTTATGAACACAAAATAAATTATGTTTGAGCAATCTTTCAAATTCTCCCGCATTTCACAAGAGCAAAGATGGCGTCAAAATTTATTTTTCTAATGACACTATATTTGAAAAAGGTCATACTCTTTTCATGAGAAAATTCTTTGAATGCTTAATAATAATATACTTACCAACTATAAGCACAAGCCTACAATATTATATTACATCACCACCATTTTTGAATCCATTCTTTAAAAATGTAACTATTGTCTATCTAATACAGACAGTACATACATTAAAAACAACCACAAATTAATAGAATATCATCACATGATGCCGACAGACCACAGGAAAGTGAAAACATTAGAACTTCTCCCTCTAGACAGACTCGCATTCACAGTTACGAATACACATTACCATCCGATGCCCGCTTAAATCAATTAGATCTTTTACAAACTTACCTGCAAATACAATTATCTACAGTTTTAATGATACATGACTGACTAATGAAAATTGAAGATAATAAAGGTGAAATATTAAAGTTCTGTCTTTCTGTCTGTTTTCTCTCGATTTCTAACGAAGATTTCATAAAAGTGAAGCATGTTAAATTGATAAGCGTCTTCTATTTGTTCTTTATCTTGTCGTCCTTTTGGATTCCGATCTATATTTGACCTACATTGATAGAAAGATAATTGAATACCTACCGGGATAACTTCTGTTAATGTCATAGTAGTTCATCCTAGAAAATCACGCATTTTCTTTATTATTAATCATTTCATTAGAAGCAAGGTGCGAGTGCCATTAATACGCAGGTGATTCCAGTGAAAGAAAAGACTGGGTAAAGAGGAAAGAACAAAAAATAAACGGGTTTCAAGAAGATAGCGATTGACGTTGCATTTTTTAAAGATTATAGCTAACCAGTGAATCAAGTAAACGGAAGTAATTTCACGGACGGGAATTGCGAGAAAAGAAACTGTTCGAGTAGAAATAACGGTTACGTTTAACTATTTCAAAGGGTGAGACCTTCATGTGAATATAGCAGCACGTTTAAATAGAACGTGGATATGGCACCAGGGTAAAAGCTTATAAAATCAGTCGCCATGAAAATATTTCTAGGAAAGACTGAGAGAACCTAGGTCACGTCGGTGAGAAAGTGACTGATGTCAATATGCCAAGGGTATACGGGTTAAATTACAGATCCTTTTGTGGATTTTGTTGAGAATGAATAGCAGGAGAAACCTTATAAAACCTGTAGAAATTTACTAACCAATAAATTACGAATTTAAAGTTAATTATGAATTTAAAGTTAAATATTAAGAACGCCGTGCCATTATCTATTGCACCAACCAACGATACACACTTGGACGATCATGTCTCGAGACATGACTGACTGGGTAGTAGGTTGCCATTGCTTTCTGCGGTAGACTGGTTGCCAGCCAAGGCTATAGAATCCAATCTTTCCTGTTATTTAACCCATAACTAGATGGAGAAGAGATTGATATGATTAAGTAGTAATGAGTCGGTGTTTATTTAAATACTTCATAAAAATATAAAACTGATTCCCCATTTTATGCCCTGTAGAAGCTTTAATCATGTTTTCAACTATTATATTCAGTCAGTCATTTAAGTGCCATACATGATACTCGCTTGGGCGATCATGTCTTCAAATGTCTGACTGGGCAGGAGATTATTCCGCAGTAGGTTGCCATTGCTTTCTGCGGTAGACTGGTTGCTGACCAAGGCTTTAGGACTCAATCTGTCCTATTATTTAACCCATAACTGGAGGGAAGAGACGGATTAATACATTTCCCAAGGGTATTTCCGCCTAAGTGAATGCAAGGAATTCAACTGGAATTCGAAATCGGTTCCCCCATTTCTCGTTCCGAGTCGATATCCACTACGCCACAACGCACATTCGCACCAACTCACACATCCATATTTATAGATTCTAGTATTCACAAACAATCTCCAATCTCGGTAGTGACCAGATTTCATGTTACTTAGCGTCGGTTATCGTACGGGGACCGGTGTTTCTACGTGATATTGTTGTAGTGACATTGTAGATAGCAGGAGGTTACATAGTGGCAAAATAAGGTATCTAAACTTATTTATGAATGGAACTTTGTGTGTGTGTGTGTCCCCGTTACCTATAGACTTCGAAACGGCTGAACCGAGTTTCTTGAAAATTTACACAGTTGTACTATAAGCGTCTGCGAGTGTTCTTAGCTAGATTTTGTGTCGAGGTACCCCCGATAAATATCGAAAATCGATTATCGAAAAAATCGGGTTATAGGAGTGGTCCGATTTTAATCAAATTTGATACACTCATAGACAAAGGCAAAATAATATTCAGAAGTTTCAAGGTAGCAGTTTTTACAATAATGTAGAAAATCGATAATATATATATATATATATATATATAGGGCAATCTATTTGTGTGTGTGTCTGTTTATCTGCCTGTATGTCTGTAATTTTTCAGCCCTTTAATTTTAGTTTTTGCTTCGGGTTTGGCTCTAAGTAGGTATAATTGTAGTTCTTAGTCTCAGCCATGATACAATTTACTCAGTGGACTTATTTAGCCTTCAAAATTCAGTTTACGACGAAAAAGCTTATTTGATATCGATACCAGGAAATCAAATTTTGACTTACATCCATTCATTTTTTCTTTAAGTCTACGGTTTTGCTTTAACAGGAAACAAATATTGCTTTTTAGTCTTTCGTGCCACCGTCCAAAGAGTCTGAGCTCTAGGACCATGGATTAGTTTTAAAGCTTTCATTACACCCGAGCAACGCGGGGCTATACTGCTGGTAATAATAAAAACAATATAAATTTGGCCCGAATGTTTCAAGTATTTGGAATATTAAAATGAATATTCAAAACCATGGACTTTTTTGCGTTTTACTTGACAAGAAAAATTGATGTATATGCAACTACAGTAAACCAAACAGACATGCATTTTCTCAAGTTTTGTTTAAGCGGCCTCATAAAAAACACAAAGAAATATATAAGAAATGGATTAAACAGACATATGTTTGGATACTAGTATTTTAATAGGTGTTCTGTTTTAAATAGGAAAGCAGTATATTTATTACATCTACTGGCCTGAACAATCGAGAGATATTGATAGGAAATATGTATCCTGCGTCTAGATTCAAGCCATCGTCCCCTAGCGGAAACCGTCAACAGACATGTCTTAACAGTTCGACCACGCAGGACTTACGCTCAAACAAAACCCAAATAATATTATTTAATCACACATATTTTCGATTTATCGAAATATTCATATTTGCCCACTTTTCGTATCATAATGTAAATAATGACAATTTATTTACGAAATATTTCGAAATCCAAAATGGATTAACTCCAACATTTCTGATTTTTAATTTACTCAGGCCAGTAGATATTTTTTAAACGTTCCACTCCAAGCAAGGCGGTACCGACACTGTTGCGCAGGGGGTTATACAAGAGTAAAAGTAAGGACTTCAGTCAAGTGGATAAGAGATGGAAATTGACATTGCATGTAAATTCCTGGAGGTTGTAGCCGTCAGGAAAGTAATTATATGGAAGGGAGTTCCACAGGCAGTAAGTGCGAGAAAAGAAGCTGTTGAGTAGAATAGTCGGCTGCATTTGGTTGATCTAACTGTAAATGGGTGGGACCTTGTTGCCAGTCTGGTTGCACTAGTAAATGTTTGTGGTAGGGTCAGCAGTGACTCAAGTTCTTTGGAGCAGAAGCCATGATAAATAAATATACTATTTAATTGTAAAAAACAGAGCATCTACTTAAATAAGAGTATCCATTAAAAATGTTTAAACAAATAAATTAAAGATATGTCGCATTTAATCTAATTTGAAATGGATTTCTTAAAATTTCGTTAATAAATTGTCTTTGTATTAACATACAAAAACAGGGCCAATATAAATATTTTCATAAATCTGGAAAATGTGTGTTTAGATTTGTGTCAGGCTTTGTTTGAAATAATGTTTAAACAAATAAATAAGTAGATAAATAAAAAACAAAGAATATGTAAAAAATTCAACTAACCACAAATTCATTTCTGTGGCCAACCCACAAACAGCTTACATTGTAATTTTAATAACCCTTTCTTAAAGGAAGTTTTTGGCTTCGGCAGAGAATCCACGACTCAGTATACGCAGTATATTTACTAAAATTGAATCAACAAAAATATCCGTAATCATAGTGTATCAATTGACACTAGTTCGTCGAATTCTGTGCAGAAATTTGTTGTAGCCTCTGCCAAGACGTTTCAGCGCTAAAACCCAATGGTTGGACGTTTATACTTTGTTATATGAGCGCAGGTCATAGATAAATCAACCAGGACAAATAGATTTGGCTAAAGCAGCACGACTGGTGATTAAGTCATATTATATTTAAAGCAATATGATCGTCGGATGAGAGATTTTGCCTTGAAAATATCCCAAGAAAATAAACTTCAATGCACACAAAGAATTTATGCCAACTTGCTGGATAAAACTTTAGATATGTTTGCCACAAGGCTAGCGTCAAGAATTTAATATTTGATTAGGTCGAGTATTTTGTTTCACAGAACCAGAGGCAAAAATGCATGAATTATCCCAACTGCTACTGACATATAACACAACAGGTGACGGAAAATAGGTTATATACGACAATACGTTATGGTGCGGTGAACATTCGTTGCATTCACTTACGCGCAAATGCCCTTCGAAAATTGTATTAATCTGTCTTTTCTCCCAAAAGGTTAAACAGCAGAACAGATTAGCTTCTGTAGTTTTAGTTGAAAACAAGTCTAATGCAGAAAGTAATGGCAACTTACAGCCGAAAAATCATCTGCAGAGTTATATTTTTCGAGACATGATCGCTCAAGCCTGTATCGCTTATGGCATTTAACTGACTGACTAACGATAATGCCCTTTTAGTTTTGAGGCAAACTACCTTTAGCGCGATTCACTTCTGGATTCCCTTTCCTTTCCTTTCCTGCTATGTTACATCATTTATAAATGAACTAGCAGTATAGCCCGGCGTTGCTCGGGTGTAATGAATACTTTTATATGTATATTATCGAGTTTCTGCACTATTGTAAGAACTGCAACTGAATATCGTTTCTTATGTCTTTGTCTATGAGTGTATCAAATTTGATTAAAATCGGACCACTCCTTCTATAACCCGATTTTTTCGATTATCGATTTTCGATATTTATCGGGGGTACCTCGACACAAAACCTAGCTAAGAACACTCGCAGACGCTTATAGTACAACTGCGTAAATTTTCAAGAAAATCGGTTCAGCCATTTAGGAGTCTATAGGTAACGGACACACACACACACACACACAGAGACAAAGTTCCATTTATAAAGAAGTTTAGATAGATTTAGATAATAAACAGATTTATATGAAGTGTTTCTTATTTATTGATTCTAAATGCAGATTTCTGTTTTGGTACTGTTTATCGTAAGTCTTACTTCTTGTAACCCTTGGTAATTACGCAGTTTTTTTTTCTTCGAGTTTATTCGTACCTATGTGCTGAACTATTTCTTTCAGGGAGAGATGAATCTGAATGAATAATAATACTAGTGACAAAAGTATGAAATATTAAGTTGCTTGTTCATCAGCTTTTATGTCATGTTGCGTTTAATGGCAGTAATAATTTTTTATAACCATTTCACCTTAAGCAAGGCAGGAGCACCACTGGTGTGCAGGGGGTTACAGTGAGAAAGAAAACAAGATACAGGGGATGTAAAACAAGGCTGAGAGAAAAATAGGAATCAAGGAAATAGAAGATGGATTTGACGGAATGTGTGAGAAAAGAAACTATTAGAGTAGACACTATTTCGACAATAAATGGGTGAGACCTTGATGCCAATCTAGTAGCATGCGTAAATACATGTGGTCAGGGAACCAGGAAAAAAAAGAGACTCGTCAAAGCAGTTGTCATGAAAATATTTTTGGAAAAGATAGAAAAAAGTCACATCACGTCGATGAAAAATTGACTGAAGGCGGGCTGCCAAGTCAGGATCGATTATATTGCAGATTCTTCTTTGGATTTTGTCGAAAACGTCAAGATGAATAGCTGGAGCAGGCGAATAGTTTGACAACTGTATTCAATGCACGGACAATTTAGTAGATTTATAAATGTGTAAAAAAAAACTTTCTGGCCCAACCCAGTGACAGAACACTTCTAGCAGTAGATACAGGTATAGCTTCGATATAATAAGTCTATTTGAGGTAGTTGAGAGAGTGAGGCATAGGAGGCGCAATTTATTACTTTCCGGTGGACTATCGTCCTCTGTTTTGATGGTAGGTAGAAAGTTTATCTATGGTAATTAAAGGAGTGCAGTTTCATTTTAGAGGCATGAAAATTTACGAGACATGTACTAACCCGTTCCTTGCCAGATTGCATATCTTCTTGAAGAGAAGCATCCAGGTTTACTTTGTCAGCCTTGCCAGATTTGCTATTGAGACCAGAGTAAATGGTGATATCTGCTTAGATGCCTGCTTGGAAACTGATTATATCAGAAATATTATTGATGACAATCAGAATACAGAAGGTCATTGCTTTGAGGGCAGCTCGCGTTGGTATGAAAGGATCTGGAAGCTTGTCCATTCAAAATGATCATCATTTCACGATTCGATAGGAAATATTGGATGAAATTAAACAGTCATCCAGAAATACCGTAACTCTAGAGCTTGCACGAAAAGCCAGAATGCCAAACCCTGTTAATTGCTTTCCAGATATCAGGGGAAAAATATAATGAAACGCTAAGTAGTAAATATGATATTCAATGATAAAGCATTGTCAGTTATCATGAGTTAGACGAAGTTTAAAGAAGAAAGTCTTTTAAAAGCCAGTATTACTTGGCTGAAAAGATAATGACTGCTTCAATTATTAACGGTTAATCATTGGCAAATTCTTATTTAAAACGTGAAAATTATTCAAAGATTTTATGATTAAAATTAATTCATAAAATGTGCGCTGTGGTGTAATGAATATCGGCTCGGAATGAGAAATCAGAGAGACGAGTTCGAATTTCAATCAAATTAATTTTCCTCTGTTACTCTCAAATACCTTTGGGAAAGGTATTAATCCATCTGTTCACCTTCCAGCTATGAGTTGAATAGCGGGAAAAATTGGGTTCTATAGCCTTGGTTGGCAATCAGTCTACCACAGAAAGGAATAACAACCTACTACGTGAAAATTTTCTGCTAGTCAGTCATGGATTAAACGAGACATAATTGCCCAAGCGTGTATCACGTATGGCAATTAACTTACTGTTCTGGATAAAATAATCAGACAGATTGGGTTCTATAGCCTTGATTGGCAAGACAATTAGTCTACCAGAGAAGGGAATGGCAACCTACTGCAAGAAAATCTGCTGCTTAGTCACTTATGTCTTTAAAGAGACATAATCACCCATGCGTGTATCACATATGGCAATTAACTGACTGAGTGACATTTAATATCGAAAAAAAGCAATTATTGGCTCATGTTACTGACCCTTATCATAATAAAGTATGTTGGCTCCAAGAAACTAAAATCAAAACCACACATTAATAGCTTTGGGGACAGATGCTAAATATTATGCAAGTGATTTTGCCATAAAGACCAAATAGAAAGATAACATTCATTAAAATTGGAAGGTCTCAGACAGAATGACATTTTTGTGATTCGAGACTGATAGGAAGGAATGTGAATACATTCAGAGGAAAGGTCAAAAATGATTTAGGAAAATGAATAACTTGAGCAACCATTATACAGTAAACAACATTAAAATTACCATGAATTGAATTCTATTATTGAAAAGACGTTTAGTACTTTAGTCTGTTATCCTTCACAACTCTGCTCTCCTTATATTTATGTAGATAGACCAAATTTGTCGTGAAATAATTGAACCTTTTCTGGCTAATGACTTTAAAAGCTGATATATACAAACAAGAGTATTCGGAAATGCATGCAGAGGAGAATTATTCGCATGGTGACATCTCTCTAGAAATATATTAACTTGTGGTGCAGTGGATATCGGCTTGCAACGAGAAATCGGGGAGCCGAGTTCAAATTTCAGTTGAATTCATTGCATTCATTTACGCGCAAATACCCTTGGGAAAGGGATTAATCCGTCTCTTGCTTCCAGTTATGAGTTAAATGACAAAACAAATTGGGTTCCCTAGCCTTGGCTGGCAACTAATCTACCGCAAAAATGAATGGCAACCTACTGCGGGATAATCTTCTGCCCAGTCAGTCCTTGTCTCTCTCGAGATATGATCGCTCAAGCGTGTTTCACGTATGGCACTTAACTAACTAACAATTAAATAACCAACCAAAACTATTATGACACCAACCAACACAGCAACAATACAAAAAGTTCGACGCAGAAATGATATAATGTAGAAGCTGTAAAAATCAAACTATAGCGCTAGAAGCGTTAAACCAAACTTCAATAAAATTGAATCAAACATAAGAAATTTATGATAGCTAAAATGAATCACAGCACGATAAAATTAACTGAAGGAAATATCTATTATAAGGTATAACGTGTGAAGATGCGGTATTCGAACTAATGATGAAACTGACATAGGGAAAAAGCACTTTACATACATATGGTCGAACATTTATTTACTAAGCCTTTTCGAAAAATAAATGATGAAAAGGCATAATTATCTAGACATCGGATAATTTACATGTGCATTTTTGCAAAAAAAAAAAAAAAAAAAAAACAACACCTGAAAAACAGTTATAAATATAGAAAAAAAAATTTCGTTATTTACAAGTGAAGTAATGATGTAACTATTATAATGTTTCGAATTTTGCTCCTTCTCTTTTGACTTGTGTCGTTTTCAGAGAATTTTGAAATAAACATTTTATTTAATCTACACTTTTCACTTTGCAATTACACCCCTCCACAGCTGTTGTGACACATCCTGTCTTTCGTGAGTATGTGCTCTACACTTTCTACCCTTTGTACTCTTTTAGAACACGCTGATGGCTTGATAGACAAGCCTCAATCGAACAAGCTTTAATTCTTTTATGCATCTGCAGAGCATGTATCCAAAACACAAACAGAGGTGTTCAAGACATTTTTTTGTACAAACCAACCTTCACCGGACAAGTACTTAAGTACCTTCCATTCATACAGCGTAAATCAAGTTTATTTCACTGCCTACAACACCATGCTAAAGTCATATACAGCGACCCAAAGACATATCATACTTACCCTTCAGTATAAATACTCTGTAACTCTGATGACAGCTTCTGCAGACAGAGACAAAAGAATTAAGGACGAAAATCGAACAATTATTACGGTCTGTCTCCATTACATCAGGAAAATATCAGGAAATATTGTGAAGTTGTGAAGCCCATAACAATCTTCAGATGTTTCTCAGACAGAGAGAAGTCATTACCGAATCGAGCGTAAGACAGAGGAAGAACTATGAAAATATAAAACTATGAATTATGAAAATATGAAAACTATGAACTATGAAAATATAAAAAAATATTTTTAGCTGCTGTCGAAAAGAAAACAAGTGATACAAGCCAACCACTAAAACAAAATCTGGAGAAGAGTAAAAAAAAAAAAAATCCAATTAACTGTGAGACAATGAAATCAGGCATGTCTGATCATATTGAGAAGAAAAAAAAGGTTGTCACATCGCTGTTGAATGGACTAAAGGTAAGAATACAAAAGGTAAAAACACAGTTTTCCAAGATCGCTTAAGTCTTAAACACTTGCATCAACCGTTATCCCCAATACATAATTTCATAATTGTCTTCAGAACTCATCTTTTTGTGGAGCTGATCACTCTATTCTCACTCTATTCTGGCCTAAGATCAAACGTTATCTATTTTAGATACACTCATAATATGCAAATATATTTCTTCAGAACTGTCTCAGAATAATAATAATAATACTGAAGAATAAGAATAGGAATACTGTAGAACCAGATCCTCGCGTATGCTAAGCTATGGGAGCAATATGCTTAACATAGATATAACATAGATATCAATAACCATTAATAAAGTAAGCGATACAACGGATTGAAAACTTGACAGCTAGGATTTAGCGGTAGCCTTAAACAAGATAATTCAAGATTCAAGCTTCCCAGCAAGGTAGTTTTTGTAGCAGATCCAGGGCCGAGTTTGGCAGAAAATGGATCACTGTACAAACTATACGGAATCTCTCGAAGTGTTTACTGAATTATAAAATGTAGGCTAATGAAATTCGTCTTTAATGGTCCGTCCACTGAAGAACATAAGATCAATTTCGACATATCTAAGAGTGTCTTGTCATTCTTAATCTCTCTCTCTCTCTCTAGATTAACGGACTGTCTGAGGGCATCATCATATATTTGTTAAAAAGGCATAGAAAATTCTATGGATCGCACCTCCAAAATTTTAGATGAGCAAAGACTGGCCCTTGATCTTTTCGCTAACCAAGATCTTACAGATCAATGGAGTTGGGAGACTGGATTGTAC
The DNA here is from genome assembly GCA_037127315.1 of Ascarosepion bandense. Taxonomy (NCBI): domain Eukaryota; kingdom Metazoa; phylum Mollusca; class Cephalopoda; order Sepiida; family Sepiidae; genus Ascarosepion; species Ascarosepion bandense. Next base: position 447,756 of record JBBBDQ010001018.1, on the reverse strand, counting down.
CCTTTAATACATCCGAAATAAGTCTAGTGACATTATCTCACAATCGATTATACTGTAAATGTATTCCAGTCATAATGAACGTCCTCAATTGTACGGACAATGAATTATTATGTCACAAACGATTGTTGGGTCAAAAAATCATTAAAAACATCAAGTAGAACGCGAATATTCGTACCATTTATAAAAATAATTATTAGGATGAAAACTCATGTCAAGATGCCAAGTAGAACGTATATATTCGTACAATTGCTAAAGACAGTTCTAGGGACTAGAGCTTATTCAAGATCCCAAACAAAACTCGTATATTTGTAAAATTTCTTAAGAAAATTACTGGAACTCTTCTTTCTCGATAGCTACGATCTTAAAATAAACAGTTATCTATCCTAAATATCGTCATAATGTGTATACCGTTTACTTTAGACCTATCATATTTTGTAAAAATCTCAGATGGTCAGTTAGTTAAGTGCCATACGTGATACACGCTTGGGCGATCATGTCTCGAAAGAGACATGACTGACTGGGCAGAAGATTATCCCGCAGTAGGTTGCTATTGCTTTCTGCAGTAGACTGGTTGCCGACCAAGGCTATAAAACCGAATCTGTCCTGTTATTTAACCCATAACTTGTAGGAATAGACGGATTAACACCTTTCCCAAGGGTATTTGCGTATAAGTGAATGCAATGAATTCAGCTGGAATTCGAACTCAGCTCCCCAATTTCTCGTTCCGAGCCGATATCCAATGAACCACAACGCGCAAGATGGTAATTGCGCAATTTCTGTAAAAATGACGTATTTTGATCTCGAATCAAACGTCATCTATCTGGCATAACCTTATAATATACACACCTTTTTATTCACAGCTGTCATTTTGTGAAACAATCTCAAAGTAAAATGCTTCCTCGGTCGTTACAATCTTAAACACTTCCGGGCTTGGATCAAACGTTATCCCCAATACATATCCTCATAATACGCTTATCTTTCTCTTCAGAAATATTCTTTTTGTAAAATGTCTCAAGGAAAAAATGAATACCTGATCATTAAACCATTACTCTTTTCGGCCTAAGATTAACTATTATCAATTCTGCTTACTTTCATAAAATGCATGTTTTTTCTTCAGAACAGTCGTTTTGTGGAACTGAATAAGAGAAAATGCTTCTCCGAACGCTACAAACATAACATACTTCAGTCTAGAGATTATTCCAGATCTCAATATGGCTCGTATATTCGTACCATCACCGCAAAATTATTCGGATACTTAGCTCCATATTAAGCATTAAGTCATAGATCTATGCCTTATCTTTACAGGAGTCTGATGGAGTATTACTGCCATATCTAGGCTTCTGGTGCCCATTACTGATTTTTCGCACCCTATAGCATCAAACGTGAGCTATACTACATATTCTCATAATATGCATATCATATTCTTCAGAACAGTCATTTTGTGAAACAGTTTCAAAGGAAGATTCTTCTCCGCGCGCTACACCTGTATCATATTCTGATAGCAAATCAACCGTTACCAATTACTTCTCTTCATATTATGCATGTCTTTTTCAGAACTGTCGTTTCATGGGAAAAAAGGCACAGAAGAGAATGCTTTCTCAATCAACAAACCTATTCCAGTCTAATATCAATCGCTTTTTTAAATTCTACTTATCCTTATAATATGCATATATTTTTCTTCAAAATTGTTGTTTTGTGGAACAATCTGAGAAGAAAATACTTCCACGATCGTAACAATCTTAACCTTTTCCGGTCAAGGATAAACAGTTATTCATCATGTATATTCCCTGAATATGCAAATGTTTGTCTCCAGAAATTTTATTTTGTGGAACCATCTCAGAGGAAAATGGTTGTGTTATCCTTAAAACCTTGACCTATTCTATTCTTTAATCAACCGTTATTTATTATACATCATCTCATAATACGCATATCTTTTTCTTCAGAAATGTCATTTTGTGGAACACTCTCAGAAAAAAAATTGCTTCCGTGATCGCTACAATATTAACTTATTCCAGTCTCGAATTAACTCTTATCTATTTCACGTAACCACATAATAAGTATAAAATTTTCTTCAGAAATGTCATTTGCGAACATTATCAGAGAAAAAAAGATTCCGCGGTCGCTACAATCTTAACTTATTCCAGTCTAGGATCAACTGTTTTCTATTCAGCATACAAGTGTATTTAGAACTGTCGCTTTGTGAAACAGTCTCAGAGGAAAATGATTCTCTGATCGTTACAATCTTAATCTATTCCGGTCTAAGATCAATCGTTACCTCTCCTACAAAACCCCTCTTATATGCATAACATTTTCTTCAGAAACTTGTTTTGTGGCACAGTCTCAGAGGAAAATGCTTCCCCAATTTTTACAATTTTAAACTATTTAGGCTTAGGATTAATTCTTATCTAAACTACACAACCTCGGTATAGGCATATCGGTTTATTCAGAGCACATTTGGATCAAAATGCTTCCAAGATCGCTACAACCTTAATCATTCCCGTCTAGGATCAATCGTTATCTACAATACACATTCTCTTAATATGCTTATCTTTCTCTTCAGAACTCTTTTTTTGTGGGAAAATGAATATCTGATTACTACTATCTTACTCTATTCCGAGCTAAGATCAAACCTTATCTATCTTAAATACTATCATATTTTTTAATTCAGACTTTTCTTTTTGTGGAAATGTCCCACAAGTTAATGCCTCCGCGATCTCTAAAACATTGACCTCTTCCGGTCACAAATCAACCGTTATCTATCTTACATAACCTCATAATATGTACATCTTTTTTCTACAGAACTGTCGTTTTATGTAAAAGTCTTAGAGAAAAATGCTTACCAGATCACTACCATCTTAACTTATTCCGGTTTCGAATCAACAGTTATATAACCTATATATCCATATAGTATACATATCATTTTATTTGGAACTGTCGTTCCGTGGAACTTTCTGAAATGAAAATCTTCCCCGACACCTATATTCTTAACATCTTTTAGTCTAAGATCAACCGTTATGTATCCTAAATATCCTCATAATATGCACATATGTTTTTAGTATTATCGCTTTTGGAACAGTCGCAGATTAATATGCTTTCCGATCGCTACAAACTTAAATCTATTCCGCTTTAAGGATCAACCGTTATCTATGGTAGAGATCCTCAAGATATATGCATGTCATTTTTTGGAACAGTCTTAGACGAAAAACCTTCCTCTATTCCTACAATCTTAAGCCATAAATGTCTAACTAAATCCGCTGCTAAAAAGGTCGGTTCTCTGTGCAAGACCAGGAAGTTTTTTTTGTCTGAAATAATCCTGCACATATACAAATCTACCATCCGCCCGTGCATTGAATACTGCTGCCATATCTGGTCGGGTGCTCCTGTTATCCACCTAAGGTTATTTGACAAAATCCAACGCAGAATCTGTAATTTGATCGATCCCGGACTTGGCAGCTCGGAATACAGTCACTTTCTCACCGGCGCAATGTGGCTTCCCTGTGTTTCTTCTACAAAAACTTTCATGGCTTTTGCTCAGATTAACTTAATACACTGGTACCCCCATACATGAATTTGCTCGAGTCACAAGATTAGCAACTAGGTCCCACCCTTATACTGTGAAACCAATAAAATGTAAAAGCAAATTCTACTTCCAACAGCTTTTTTCTTTTCGCACTTCCCGCCAGTAGAATTCACTTCCGTTTACTTGCTTTCCCGACAGCTACAATCTTAAAGAATTTAAATGTAAAGTCAATAGTCATCTCCTATCTCACTAACTTGCACCCTCTCTCTCATGCCACTCCACTCTCATCAGTATTCTCATCCTTCTCTTACCCTCTTCCCGACACCCCTTAACCTGTCCCTTTTTCTCATAACTAACCTCCTATATAACCCCCTGCTCAACAGTAGCAGTAAATTGCCTGGCTTGGAAGCGACACGATTATAAAAGAAAAACAAATACAATGGTACAATTGCTTTCTATCCTACATACCTTCATCATAGGCATATCGTTTTCTTCAAAACTGTCATTTTGTAGACATGTCTAATTGCAAATCTCATCCAATATTAAACTATTCTCTTTTATAATGAACAGTAATTTATCCGGTATATTTTAATAATATTGTCTTAGATGAAAATGCTTCCCCGATCACTTAAATTTTGACCCTTTCTGGCCCTGTATCATCCGTTATCTATCATATATATCTTCATATTAAGCAGATCTTTTATTTTACAACTGTCATATTTTGGGATGATTTTATTTTACAACTGTCATTTCTTGGGATGATTTCCTGATCGTTACATACTTAACCTATTTCTGTCTCGGATTAACCATTATCTATTCTACATTTTTACAAATCGATCTATTTCTTTCTCACTGTAAAACAATCTAATTTGGTAACAATATATTTTGAACGGCTGTTGCCGTTTTAGAGTGTAAACAGTATTCTAAAGTCTCAGTGTTCTTCATCAGGATAATAGCCTACAGTGTTAAAGCGTAGATAAGCGAATTTAGTAGTGTCGTTAAAGGTCCAGTAATAACAACGCAAAAACAACCAAATAGGAAAATACGAATATATATTAAATATGAAAAGAATACAATATTGAAACTTGGTTAGTAAGGACGATAATACGAGTTAGTGTGGAATACTATGATACGAACATCGGCCTTAGAACTGGGACTCGTTATGGTCGTTAAGGTTGCAGTGTTCGTTGATTTCGGGCCGCTCTGAGGGTGCTCTTCTCAGGATATACCCCCTCTCACCTCTTGTGAGGAGAGGTATAAGTAATGGTTTGAAGAGTTCATTCAGTCTGTTGGTGATGCCGCCATGACAGGTAGCATAGTAATTTTGAGTCCATTCTTTGGGCGAGCATGATCAGCGGAAAGCAAATTACATTTAAAAGAAATTTAAGAATTTTGACAAATTTGATGGAACGTTCAGCATACTTTTTTTTTATCAGTGGGGCCACCTAAAACAAGAAGTTAAAGTAGCTGACATTACTAATGCATGGGCGTTTTGTTAAGGTGTCAGGCGTATCTACGAAACTATTCACCAACGTTTCAGAATATTTGGAAGGGTCAGCTAGTCAGGTTACAAGCGTGTGTTGAAGAAAGCGGGGAAATTTTGAATATTTCTATGAATTACTCTTGCCAGGATTCGTCGATGGTGGTCACAATCTGAACAACATTGAACACGCTGATGATAGCTGACACGAAAAGGAAAACTATAAGACCTACTATAAAAGTGAGATAAAGAAATTCGGAAAAAAGGAACGACAAATAAACTACAAGAAAACCGAATGCATGATCATCAGCAAACGGAGAAGCCGAAAATGCTAATTAAAAGTTGTGGATACTAAAATAAAGCAGGTACAAAACATTTAGGTATTTGGGTATTTTCTAACGGAAGACGGAAAGTGTGACACAGTTTTACAGGAAATTTGGCATGGCCAAGGACGCATTTCTGAAGCTGAGCAGAGACACGAAAATTTCGCTAGAGACAAAGAAAAGAGTACTTGATTGTTATGTGATGTCTGTTCTTCAATATGACAGTGAATGCTAGACAGTATCATCAAAGATGAAAGAAAAGCAATTGTAATATGGTTCTACAGAAGGATGCTGCGGTTATCATGGATCGAGCATGTGAGCAATGATGAGGTTTTAGAAACAATGGAAATGAAAGGGAAATTAATTCCTGAGCATCAGGAAAAGACAGCTGAAGTTCTTGGAGCATTTGATGAGGAAGAAAGGCTTGAAGAATCTAATACTAACAGATCACATAAAGGGAAAGAGACAGGGGAAGCAGCGAATAACATATTTGAAAGGCCTGAGCAGGTGTATAACAGAGCGGTGTTTGGGTGGAGTAACAGGGGAAAGCGTGCTAAAAGCTGACAGCGGTAGGGAGACGTGGAAAGCCATGATCTCCTATGTGCTGAAGAGACATGACTCTTAGAAAAATATAAGAATCATGAATATCTTTTGGCAGAAAACGGCTTGTGTGCGGATAGCAAGTAAATACAGCAAATATACAAAAATAGAAAGGGGCGTAAGACAAGGATATGTTTTCTCAATTCAACTTATACAGCGAAACAATTCTGAGATAAAACTAACATGATGTGTATAAATATTCGTCAGAGACTGTGTTATAGAAAAAAAAAGAAAAACATTCTAGTAGTATGTTCCTTTTTTCATTATACAGATAGTTACTCATCATTAACAATTAATACTGGTCAATGTTCTAAAGAGTTTAATACTTATACAGCAAAACAATTCTGAGAGAAATTAAACCCTTGTCAGGAATTCGCCATTAATGGTCGCAATCCCAATAATGTAAGATGCGCAGACGACACAGTGCTGATAGCAGACACTGAAAGGCGAATACAGGAACCTTCTACAGAAGATAGCAAGAGAAAGTAAGAAGAAAGGACTAAGCATAAATTTCAGGAAACTGTATGTATGGTCATCCACAAAAAGAATACGCCACATTGCCAACTACAGGTCGGAGAAACTAAAATAAAACATGTAAAGAAATTTAAATATCTGGGGAGCATAATAACAGAGGATGGAAAGTGTAATGTCGAGATCGAAAGACGCGTTGGTATGGCCAAGGACGCATTTCAAAAGCTGACCAGAGTACAGAAAGACAGAAAAATCTCATTGGAATCAAAGAAGAGGATGCTGGATAGCTATGTAATATATGTTCTTACGTATGGCAGTGAATGTTAGACGATCTCTTCAAGGGTGAATGAGAGGCTTGAGGCAGCAGAAATGTTGTTTTCAGAAGAATGCTGAGGATACCATGCATTTAGCACGTGTCTAAAGACGAGTTGTTGGAGAGGATGGACATGAGAAGAAAACTCATACCTAATATATGAAAGAGACAAATTGCGTTTCTGAGGCATGTAATGAGGAAGGATGGTCTGGAAAATATAATACTGATAAGACGGATAGACGGAAAGATATGCAGGGGAAATCAGCGCGAGACTTAGCTGATTGGCCTGAAGAAATGGATGGTAGCGCGGAATTTGGGAGAGATACCGAGAGAAAGAATGTTTAGAGCGTCAAGAGAAAAAGTCCATGGCCGTCTAGATTCTGGTGGGACCCGGTAAATGAAGAAGAAGAATTTAGACATATTTTATTTGCATATTTTACCTTGTTTTACTATCAAGAACCCGTGCCAAAATTCTGCAAAAGTATTTTTGATACACACTGTAATTTGGTCAACAGTCCCTTTTTAATTCAAGTTTTGCTAAAGAGGGATGATCGGTTAGAGCAATTAATACCTACCTATCTAGACAACTCACGTTACACCACCCGACCTACAATTAAATCAAACCTCATTTAAACACACACGGTAACCTACCAAACTTCATCCGCAACATCAGAGTAGAAAATGCAAGTATAATAGCCTTAGCCACACGTAAAAACGATTAAAACAAATGGAAGCACTAATAATATAATACGAAATTACCAAAACTTAATAACTTAAACTATGAACACGGTCGTAATAGGCTGACCGTGTTTAAAAAACAAAACAATCCTATAACTTTAGACACATAAATGAAAATACACATTCTGTTAACAATAAAAATAAAAATCACCCATGATAATGGCTAAAAAGATAGCCAAAAGCGATTGAATATGCAGAGTATTTGCAGTTTGTATTCACTTTTTGTCCAAAAAACAAACAACGATAAGAACACAAGAAAATTAAATAAATTTTTTAAACACAGTACCTTGTCACTTGTCTTTAACGAAACTTATATATATAAGGGAAGAGAGAGAGAGAGAGAGAGAGAGAGAGAGAGAGAGAGAGAGAGAGAAATATACAGACAGATATCGATTGATTTATTGATTAGTAGGCTGGTTGGGATCTATACATAACTGAGTATAATTGATTGGCAATCCGTATGCAGTAAGAACGACAATGCAATATTTGACGATCAATTCTTGGCTCTAAGTTAAATCTGCTTTGTTGCCAATGGAGAGCTATTATACCTGAGTTTCTCTTTCTACAGACATTTACAATTGAGCTGCTAGGAATATTTCCGTTCTTGACGGAAAAAAAATTCTCTTCCTACTGCACATTGTACAAAGTTATCATTACAGGAGGCCAACTGTAAAATTGATCATCGCAATAAAAATAAAACGAAAATATTTTTCCACAATATTCATCAATATCCAGCGAAATTTTTAGGTCTGTTTTTAAAGTAAATCAAAACGAGAATCATTATTTACACCATTTATATTCAAACTGTCATCTTGATATTTGTTATTGTTATCACAATGTTTTGATCGTTGTACTCTGCAGCCTTCATCAGCCTTCATCAGGTGTATTGATCTGGTTAACATACAGGGAATTAGAATCTGAACCTTTTATTTGATTTATGTTGGCAGACTTTTCTCGTTTCTCTGTCCATATCTATCTATCTATCTATCTATCTATCTATCTATCTATCTATCTATCTATCTATCTATCGCAGTCTGCTCATCGTCTAATTTATAATGTACTAAAATGCTCGTTTCCATTGGATTATAGTACAAATTGCCCAATTCAATCGTTGAGTCGGGCAGTGTGTATTTGGATTCAATGCTCAACACCGATTGCATTTAAAATCAGTCTTTTGTTTATGTACAGTGTCTCTTCAACACGTGGGCGATCAGGGCTCTTCCACTAATTCTATTCTTTATAACAGAGCTTATATCTTTTCCGATTTCCATTCACAGAATGTCAACGTCAGGTAGGTGACCCGCTAGCTTTCCTTGTCTCTTTTGCCTTCGATAAACTCCGTGAGTGTTTTAAATTCTCCAAGCTTCCCAACTTTTATGTGTCCAAAGAGCAGAGCACAACACTGACAAATGGAACACTTTCGTGTAAAAAGTTTTTGATGACACGGGTAAACTAGCAATGAATTCATTGTTTTCAGAAATTAAGTTAGCGTCTGCTAATGCCCTTATCTTTCCAAATGTCTCTTTTTGTCTCAACACCTACACAAGTATACACACAGATTTATCTATGAGTTTGGAATCATATTCAGAACAATAATGTATTTACATTATTCGGACTATTGTGCTCATCTTTTTTGCCATTTGTACGACCTTTCAGTCGTTGTACGCTCCGGCCTTCTTCAGGTGCTAGGAATTTGAACCGAACCCTGTATTACAATCATTGAGGTATATAATCTAAGTTACTTTTTTCGCCACTGCCCTAGCCTGATGTTCAACTCAAGACTCTTTGGGTCAAGTCACAGGAACAAACGTCTGGGCCACGTGTCCTTAAAGCTAATGTTAGAGGGAAGATAACTCATGACTTCCAAAAAAGAGGCAATACTACACAAAGAATGGGGTGCCTATACCCCAGTGATTGTAATAAAGGGTTCGGTTCAAACTTCTTAGCACTTGAAGAGCGTACAACGGCCGAAACATCGTACAAATTTGCAGCAAAGATTATGACAATAGTCCGAGTAATGTAAATACTGTAAATGCTACCTACTCTCAGAAATATAGAAAATACTAATATTCAGATCAAATTTGAATCGGAATCCGAGAGAATAATAAGATAAAGTACATGTAAGTAACGTTTATATAACTAACATGATGCGTATAAATATTCGTCAGAGACTGTGAGTAAAAAAAAGAAAACCATTCTAGTATTATATCCTTTTTCATTATACAGATAGTTACTCATCATTAACAATTAATACTGGTCAATGTTCTAAAGAGTTTAATACTTATACAGCGAAGCAGTTCTGAGAAAAATAAAACCATTGTCAGGATTCGTCATTGGTGGCCGCAATCCCAACAATGTAAGATACGCAGATGTCACAGAGCTGATAGCAAACACGGAAAGAAGAATGCAGGACATTCTACAGAAGGTAGCAAGAGAAAGCGAGAAGAAATAACTGAGCATAAACTTAAAGAAAGCTGAATGCATAGTCATCAGCAAAAAGAGGATCCCAGTATACCAACTACAAGTCGGAGCATCTAAAATAAAACAAGTGAAAAATTAGAATACCTGGGAAGTGTTTTAACAGAGGATGGTAGTGCGATATGGAGATCCTAAGATGCATTTGCATAGCCAAAGACGCATTTCAGGAGCTAACCAGATTACTGAAAGATAAAAAAATCTCATTAGAAACAAAAAAAAAAGAGTGCTGGATTACTATGTGATATATTTCCTTCTTTATGGAGGTGAATTTGGGACAATCTCATCAAAGATGAAGGAGAGGCTTGAGACATCAGAAACGTGGGTGCTAGGTGTACCATGGACGGAGCACGTTTGCAACGATGAAGGTGTTGGAAAGGATTTAAACAAGAAGAAAACTCATACTAAATATTAGAAAGAGACGAGATTGGTTCCTGGGGCACGTAATGAGGAAGAAGAGCTTGGAGATCTTAATACTCACAGGTCGGATTAATGGAAAGAGAGACAAGGGAAGGCAGTGCGTGACGTACTTGTTAGATCTGAGCTAATGATTAGCGTAGCGGAGCTTAAAAAAGATACCAAGTGAAAAAATTTTGAGAACGACATCAGACAGAGCCAAGTGGAAATCTATCAACGCTTACTTCCTGAAAGAACATGGCACATGAAGAAAAAAATAATTTTGAAGACATGCAGAAATGAGCTTCGAAAATATAAATGCACAAAGTTTCTCTCTTGATTCGTCTTCCTATTATGAAAAGATAAATATAATATAATATCTATCTATCTATCTATCTATCTATCTATCTATCTATCTATCTATCTATCTATCTATCACAGTCAGCTCATCGCCAAGTTTTTATTGTATTAAAATGCTCGTTTTTATTGGGTTCATGTACAAACTACTCAACTCAATCGCTCGGGCAGATCGTGTGTATTTGGATCCAATGAACAAAACCGATTCATTAAAAGAGCAGTGTTCTATTTATGTGCCGTGTCTCTTCAATACGTGGGCAATCAGTACTTGAATTCTTTATAGTAGAGTTTGTTACCTTGTCATTGCTCTATCTATCTATCTATCTATCTATCTATCTATCTATCTATCTATCTATCTATCTATCTATCTATCTATTCTCGTCCATTATCTATCTATCTATCTATCTATCTATCTATCTATCTATCTATCTATCTATCTATCGATCCTCGTCCATTATCTATCTATCTATCTATCTATCTATCTATCTATCTATCTATCTATCTATCTATCTATCTATCTATTACAGGCTGTTCTTATCTAGCTCTCGTAATCTGTTAAATCTAGCTATCTACCTGTCAATATTTCTATATTTTTACTTATTTTCTTTCTAGATTATAAAAATAAGACAAAAGAAACCTGACATTCTCATTCCTTCAAATGCGCACTGATATTTACCAACAAGCAACTCCCATCACATCGTTCTAATGAATTATCTCACCGTCGACGCACACCGTCTGAATGTTTTTTACCATCAGCCAATGTTATGTCATCATCCTACCTTGTCTCTTTTTTGTTTCATCTTTTTCTGAATTTATACAGTTACTTTCATTTTCACTTTTACTTTCACTGCACTTTTTGACTATTTTTACTTTGTAACTAATACGATAAAACACATTTGCATCAAATTCTCAGCCAGTAGACGTCGTCGCATATTTCATGTTACTGACACGCTTGGGTGGTCATGACTAAAGAATCAATACCACTTATCGACGTTCTCTTGCTCGCCTCTGTCTTCATTCAGCGACTGCCGTTCCTTGTTTGCCTTAACTCATCATCTCTCGTGTCCTCCATACGCATATCACATTGAGTCGTCTCTTTTCGTTAGATCTATTCACTATTCAAGTAACAAAAAAGGGTAAAATTCAAAATAATTCAGACGGTTTTCTCAATGTCAGTTAAAATGAAAATATGAACTAATTTGTAGATTTATATATAAACGATCAGAGATCACGAACTCATTATTCTTGCTTTTCTTTCTCTTCCTGTGACACGTTTAATTTTTGATTTTTGACTTTTTAATAGAGACGTAATTTAAAAGTCTTCTTGTAATGTCGAATCTCTGTATCTGCCCCGTTTTTTATGTCTGGACGACAAATTTTAGATAATTTTATTCTTTCTCGATCCCCCCTTACCTTTTTTCTAAACTTCCTGTGTATGGATATGTTTTTGAGCTTCTTCCGGTATGTGAATTTTTGTAACCATATTTGAATTAAAAAAATTTTGTTTTTCATCGTTGCTGATGAAGCGAGAACTTTCTCGCTGATATAGCTATTCAACGGAATGCAAATTCCGGAAGTTATTGATATAATATACATATTTGACTCTATAAATAGATAATACTATTTACATCGAATCCCTCTACCTGGATAATTTTAAATATTGATGAAATTAATTTTAATAAAATCTGGTATTTGGGATTATATCTACATAAATTTCTTTGTATATATATATATATATATATATATATATATATATATATATATATATAAATTAAAAAAGGATTAATTTAATGATATTGGATGATCATTTCGATAAGAAAATCCCCACGAGGGATAACACATTACCTCAGCAACAGAAAAATCCTTTCAGTAACTGGAGAAAAATCAGTCTAATTTTCGTTTTTAAATAGATTTGCAAAGAAATTAAAAAAGAAAAAGAAAAAGAAAAAAGAAGAAAAAAATCAAAATCAAATAAACAAGAAAAGAAAAAATTGACATCGTCTGGGTTCGCAAAAAAAGGAAAGAGAATTGTAACTTAAAAATTAACGGACGGCCGTGTTGAATTGATGTAAGGTTAAGCAACACGGAAAAAAGGTGGGAGATAAGAGAGATAAAGGAAGGAAGGGATGGAAAAAAAGAAAAGAAAGAAAAAAAATTTCTATATATTACAGACGCAGACAGATCTGTTTCGCTGTATCACAGTCATCCGCAGACACATCTGTTTCGCTGTATCACAGCTCATCAGTACGGTTTAGATTCCGATTGCTTTTAACCCAGGATTTAAACCCAACCGAATTGGCGTCAGTCGGCGATTCTACCTCTGGACAATGGGCGTTCGGTAGAAGAAGGCAGACTTTGTAGAGTGTATATTGTCATTATCCCTTGTTTGCTGTTTAGGATGCGGTTTCCGGTTTTCTCTTTTCCAATCTTCTCACTTTTTGTTTTTTTTTTTCAATTGGAGTAGATAGACTAAACTATCACCCGGTTCACACTCCACCCATGTCTATTGAACAGGTGAAGAGGCTCATCCCTTGTTTTCCTGTTTAGGATGCGGTTTCCGGTTTTCTCTTTTCCAATCTTTTGACTTCTATGTAGCCCCCTGCACATCAGTGGCGTTATCGCCTTGCTCGGGGTGATATGATTATAAAAAAAAAATACCCGCCCAATAGCCAGAGTGCTCTAATCCATTACTGAATGAGCGATGCGTCCATGCCAGAGTAGTTACTGTTTTTTCAAAATCTACTATTTTTCCAGCGTACTCAATGAGGGTGTGAGAGCGTAAATATATATATATATATATATATATATATTGTTAAATATGACTGACAATGAATGACTATTATGTTTATTCATGAGCCATTCAAAACATCGTATTTTGGCTTTAATTTCAGACGAAAGTAAAGACAAAAATTCTCCAACATTTGGATAAATTTTTATTAAGTTGGTTTTAAGCTTTTGGCTCACATGAGCCATCTTCTGAGAGGTTACAAGGACGTTAATATAAAAGCATCCACAATCAGCGACGTTTTTATCTTGTGTTGACATAAAACTTTGCTAAGCAACAATGGCAGTTACCAAAAATAGCAAACGCAGTTCATAAATTTGAAATGCGGTTCACACTGCGTGAGAGCTCGAAATGATAACAGAACCATATATTTAAATGCAATGTAATGTGTTATGACCAGGTTTAAACGTTATTTTATTAAGGTGTGGGTTTGTTTGGATTTAATGCAGATGGCCTTCAATATCTAAAGTTTCTTTTTTACTGTGTGTATGAGTGAAGGATTATTGGTTGTTGACTAAAATCTGTCTGATATTACCTACATGATTATGTTTTTCTAAGAAATGTTGTTTAATTGTACTCTGATCAGAAAGGTGACAGGTAAGTCTACGGGGGAGCGTGGTTGTAGTAAAACCAATATATGGAGTTGGTTTATTTATAGTACCAGAGAATGTTGGAGAATTTTTGTGTTTACTTTCACCTGGAAATTATAGCTAAAATACGATGTTTAGAACGGCTCATGATTAAACATAATAGACATCCATTGACTCTTATATTTAACACTATATATTTAGAAAATTATCTGATACCTCGATATAATATATATATATATATATATATATATATATATATATATATATATATACGCAAGCGGAGTCTGAATTTTCGTTAATTGCGATTAACGGGTGTTATCTTGTGGAGACCCTATACTTTAAACTCGTCCATACAATCCATCGCTAAACATGCTGGAGGCTTACGGTACCCCTACAAAAAGGAACAATATACCTTCTGCTGTTGTTTTTATATTCTTGATAAATTCCAAAGTATTTGTTCATCGTTGTGGGTCATTGTTTTTTATTGTACGGCTGATGTTCAGTTGATACAACGTCAGAAGTCTCTGTTCAATGTAAAGTGTTCAGATAAACTACATCTCAAAGTTTCACCCTTCAAGTCAAAAACCCGCCATGCCACTCCCACTTCAGTAAACTCTTACCATTCCCTTCGTCTTCCATTTGTGGGATATAAATTCAACTCACGCAAATGTTTCCTACAAATTGCTGATTTCTTGAACGTTTAAAGAAACCAGAGGGATCTGATTCAAAGAAATAATATTTTCCGCAAGATGTGTAGATATTTGAAATTTTTATCAGGTGCCACGTTATGTGGCACTCACCGAGCACAAATCTTCCCCATGACAAATTTCATTACGTAGAATATTCTCAACTCTTTCACGAGACATCCTAAGAGCATTGGCTATTTGAGTTATAATAATCCATTACTATATGGTAAACACGGTCGATTTCTTCATCAGTGGTGGCAGTTTCAGGACGTCAAAACCTTTGGCCATCTTCAGACTAACCTTTCTTCTACTAAATTCAACTCCCCACGTTTGCATTGTTGTTGAAGCTTCAGCTCAGCTTCATTCCCATAATATAGAAACTATGTCAGCATAAATCTATTTGGAATCTAAACACTTTTTCTGAAAGGACAACGATGCAAAATATTGTCCATTTTCAAAAGGCATTGTTACTAGTTAATTGGAAGTCTTCTATAAACTGTTAGATGTTAGTTTATCTGGATGAAAACTATTTAGTTAATAAAAATAAGAGTTGAAATTAATGCATGCATGATTTCACAAGTTTAGCATTTCTCTCTCATAAACAGCATACGGATTTTCAGCCCACTAACGTACACTGTTCTCATAATAATGAAGGCGTTTTCTTTTCAAATAGACTTATCAATTTAAGTTATTAAGAAAAAAATAAAATGCATTTGATTTCTAGATGGCAGCACCGAAAACAAACAATTTCTGAATTATTAAGATAATGTATAAAATAGAAAATCAAGTCTATTTGCTTTTTGATTTGCTTTCATTTAGAAAGAACCAGATAAAGTCAGAAAAAACTATTTTTCTCATTAAGTCGTTATCAACAATACGGCGCTGAAGAAACCATGGAGTACAGGTTTAACAGAAAAACGTATAGGTCTTACTCAAAATTATTTTTTGAAACCATTATAATAATAACTAATTGTTAAGGCTTGTCCAGTGGACTGTAACATAGTACCAAAAAATATTGAAAACTATCGAAGTATAGAGACCTGGAAAGCGAAATAGAAAAATGTGAACACTGAAAGCAAAAATATTACCCGTTATTACCCGTGTGCATGTAATAATAATAAACGAAGATAACAACAAATCGAAAAAGTCCCTGAAAAACCTTGCTTGAGAGAAACACGAAAAAATTGTACAGCCCGCATACTAAGAAGAAATTTGTCCATATAATGCTCATGAGTTGAAAAAACAAATGATGAAATGTCGCCATAACGACACTCCATTAGCTGTCTTAGGTATACCTGCAGATTTGATGATGATGGCAATACTATTCCTAATAATAAGGATAACAATCGACCATCCTTCAAAATATCAACATTGTGTCCTTGTTCGATGCTGGCTTGCCTGTGTTTGATATAGTTTGACATTTTCAATCGATGCTAGAGATAGATCTTTCAGTACAGAAAAGAAAGAACTTATTTCGAATGCTTATTACCTTGGCAAGGATGATATCACTTCGAGGATTTGGGCTTACGGCCTATCAACGTTGAATACACCGGTTCTCGCTCGATCACCGACGTTAGGCGATGTTGAGTCTGGTCAGTACTTAGATGGGTGACAGCTTGGAAATACCAGGTGCTGTAAGCATTTAGTGACGGATGTGCGTTGTGGTTCAGTGGATATCGACTCGGAAAGAGAAATCGGTGAACCAAGTACAAATTCCAGTTGAATAACCTGCATTCACTTAAGCACTGGTACTCTTGGGAAATGTATTAATCCGTCCCTTCCCTCCAGTTATGAGCTAAATAACAGGGGGACCATAATAACATGGGGACCATGCCCTTAAAAACAAATCCCAATGAATCTTGTTACTCGAAAAGAAAAAGTATAACTAGACACAAAACTTATATGAAAGCAACAATAAAATTTTGAAAGAAAAAATGGTATTACCAGCAATAAATAACTAAAAATTTAGTTGGCAATAAATGACACGCCGAGGTTGATATGCCATAAAATAAAACTAACTAACCAACCAACTTCACGGATTAATTATACTGTCACTGTCTCTACAATGATTCCGTGGTATGTGCTTCAAATAGTCTATGGTAACTAAGTCGAGTTAGAAACGGGAGAAACTGCTAATGCGCAAACTCACGCTGATTAACCAGCTGCGTCAGGAGGACGGAGATTGACAGCCTAAGAAGGCAGTCCATCTAAGGAATGAAAAGCCTGATATTAAACCGCCTCTGTCTTGCTGGCCTATAATTACACGAAAAAGGCTATGGAAGTAAAACTAGATAGAAAACCAGAAGTGGATCTCCGAAGGCGGTTGGCTATCATTACTGACAACTTTCCAGCAAATCTTGCAGTTGATTTGTTCCCAAATGAAATATTTTCTATTTTTTGTAACCTGTCGGTACGACCGAAAGAATGGGGTCATGTAATATGGGCAACACGCAGCCTCTATATACCATCGTCTAGGCCCCACCTTCAAAGAACTGGACTTTGGACAGACAGGGCACTAAACGGATGCATATAAACTCCATTTGAATTTGCAAACAATATCAAATACTCGTTCCGTTTCCGCCTTGAACCTGTCTCAAAACACCTCCAAAAATGCAAAATTTCTTGCACAGTCGAGTCTTTTCTATTAACTAGCACTATACGAATATACCAATTAGAAATTTCTACATACGTGATTTAAATTCTGTGTAGGTTTTAAAGATGTAAGAAAAATATGTTTCTCGGAATTGCATTTGAACAAGTGATTTAATTTCAAATATCACCGAAATATAATATTACAAACCATCTTTAGTTACGATTAGTTAGACTTGTGTATTTTTCGTAGTTTCTTTACGTTAAAAGAGAAAAAGAAGAAATATTGGTTAAATTTTCGTCATTTAAATTCCTTTTACATTTGGAAAGAGGAAAAAGATGTATAAAGAGCAAAAAGATGTGCCGTTTCTTGAGACCGTGCTATAACTGAGAATATTCTTCATAAGTTGTTCGCTAAGTTCAGGAGTAGAATTCTTGATAGGGAAGAGTGAGAATGTTTCAACACGCTTGTAATTGTTGAAGATACTATTTACCTCTAGGCGCCGGGATAAATAATACAGTTTAAACGAGACGAGACATCGTTTTGATAGACCGCATTTCTCATGTCAATGCTGTAAAGTATTTGAAAACACTTAAAGATTTCAGTTGCTATAATGCTTATGTGTTTGATAGTTTAAGAGAAAAAATAAATTAGAAAATAATCAAATATATTTTCATCTACTATGTTCAGTGAAAAGGTAACAAAAACGACCTTTAGTATTAGTCTATATTTGTGAGATGAGGTAGTATTTACAGTATTTACATTATTCGGAAAATTGTCCTCATCTTTGTTGCCATTTGTACGACGTATCGACATTGTACGCTCCGGCCTTCTTCAGGTGCTAGGAATTTCGAACCGATCCCTTTATTACAATCACTGGAGTATATGAACTCGATTCCTTGCATAGAAGTGTCTCTTTTAGTATTCATGAATTATGTCCAACTGTAGTGTGAGGACACATGGCCCCAGGGGATATAGACGTTGGTTAGTTCTTGTGACTTGACTCAAAGAGTTGTGAGTTCAATACCAGGCGGAACTAGATTGATTTATTGATTTATTCGTTTTGAGGGCATATCAATTTTTCTATGTTAATTATATGATTTTGCTGATACAGTTTTACGGATTAATCCATAGCTGTGGGTAAATATATTGATTCCTATTTTCCTCAAGAGTATTGGCACGTAAGTGAATATAACAAGCTCGACTGGAATTAGAACTCACCATTCTGATTCCAGATTCCATTACATCCATCGCGCATCTAGGCTTACTGTTCCTGATATTCCCAAGCAGCCTTGGGAACCTGACTTGTCTAACTTCGGTGATAGTTCGACAGCGGGTGATAATGGACGTAAGCCTTGGTGAGATTAGAAGAACATTGAGTATTACAAGATTTTATCGCAATGTCAGACGTTGCATTCAGTCTGATTAAAGACGGCAATCGGATGACTTTAAAATCGGATGGTTGTCGTCTTTCATTAAGACAACGGCTGAGCCCACGTCTCTTAGTAGGCAGAAGAAAAATGGCTTCAGCTTGACTTGTATGTCTTAATACACACGCAGTAATCGAATGTTTTTTCACGTCCAGGTTACTACTTATTATTTCGATTCCTACAACATTCTACAAGTTAAAAAAGCTTCAATAGTAACTGGCCCAAGAATTGGACTACTAGTTGCTATGGCACAAAATTCACGAAGCAACGCTTGAACCAGCGACGAACGTAGACTTGGAATTTTACGCCTAATTTTCATATTTTCTGCTTGTTCTTGACATTATTCTTACTTTTGTTGTCACATTTGTCCGCATTCACCGCCTCTTCTGTTTTATTTTTGTTGTTGTTGCTAATCTCTGATATTTCATTGCTTATTAAAAACCCCAAAATGTTGGACCCACTGATGAATCTTGCGTAGCTTACCATATGAGCTGATTTCTTTAGTACACTGATTCAACAATGTTCCTATCTGTTTAATACTTTTGCGAATTTAAGAACGGCCTTCTAGCTGTTATCTCTAATGTTTTTCACCGCGCACGTGTTCAAACAATGGTGATATCTTTATTGTAGAATCTAATATTTTACTTACTAAAAGAACTGAGAATAAAATTGTATAAAAATATGGAATAACACTTTAAAAATTACGCATATCTCAATAGACAACAATGTTTACAAAAGCTTTTTCATTTGTTCATTTTCGCTTTGATATTCCGCAGATGAAATTCAAGGAGTGATGAAAATTCAGATATTTTTATTTTGAAATATTTCATTTTCTACGCAGAGGGTGTGACTGAACAAATGACCTTTTTCAAATAAAACTACAGCAGCAATGAGATATTTGTATGTAAGTTTAGGAATATTTCTGAGAGAATATGTGTCAGTACATGGAAAATTTATCACATTTCTGTTTGTCTGCCTCTCTCTCACTTTATATATATATACAAGTCTTACTTTCCTTATAAATGGCATATTTAGATAGTATCTAATGCGCAAAATGAGCAGTATTGTAAAAAATATTATTATTATTATTATTATTATTATTATTAAATCTATATTAAGATTTAATATAAACTTTCCTATCGTTTTTGCTTTCATTTCTATTCTATATCAGTGGCGACTGAATGTTTTCGTATCACTTCAGTGAATGCTATACAGTATTTTAATATTATATATATATATATATATATATATATATATATATATATATATATACTAGCAGTATAGCCTGGCGTGGCTCGGGTGTATGTAATGAAAGCTTTAAAACTAATCCATGGTCCTGTAGCTCAGACTCTTTGGGTGTTGGCACGAAAGACTAAAAAGCAACAGTTGTTTCCAGTTAAAGCGAAATCGTAAACCGGAAGAAAAATGAATGGATGTAAGTCAAATTTTGATTTCCTGATATCGATATCAAATATGTTTTTTCGTCGTAAACTGAATTTTGAAGGCTAAATAAGTCCTCTGAGTAAATGGTATCATGGCTGAGACTAAGAACTACATTTATACCTACTTAGAGCCAAACTCGAAGCAAAAACTAAAATAAAAGGGGCTGAAAAAATACAGACATACAGGCAGATAAACAGACACACACACACACACACACACACACACACAATCATCTTGCCTTATATATATATATATATATATATATATATATATATATTATAAATTTTCTGCACTATTGTAAGAACTGCAACCTTGAAACTTCTGAATATCGTTTCTTATGTCTTTGTCTCTGAGTGTATCAAATTTGATTAAAATCGGACCACTCCTTCTATAATCCAATTTTTTCGATTATCGATTTTCGATATTTATCGGGGGCACCTCGACACAAAACTTAGCTAAGAACACTTGCAGATGCTTATTGTACAACTGTGTGAATTTTCAAGAAAATCAGTTCAGCCGTTTTGGAGTCTATAGGTAACGGACACACACACACAGACACACGCACACACATACACACTGACAAAGTTCTATTTATAAATAAGTTTAGGTTTAGATATAATATGCATATGTATATTATATACACACACGCATATATATTTATATTCATATATATATATATATATATATATATATATATATAAGTAAAGGGTAGGTATGGATGTAACAAAATTCCGTATCCAAAAACAAATCACTATTCATAAAAACTGTACAATACAAAGAAGGGCGAATAATATTTATTTAGAATTTGTAACATAAATGTGTTGTGATATTATATAGTGATTTTCTTAAATATTTATGATACAAATTCTAAATTTATACATTTATTTTCTACGCTGAGGGTGTGACTGAACAAACGACCTTTTTCCAAGAAAACAACTGCAGCAATTAGATATTTATATACCAGTTTAGGCATATTTCTGAGAAAATATGTGTTAATACATGGAGAAGTTATCACCTTTTTTTCTCTCTCTCTCTCACTTTATATATGACATATTTAGATAGTATCAAATGAGCCTATTGTTACAATTATTATTATTATTATCATTGAATTGAATTTATATTATTATTTGTTCTGGATTCCGGGAGAGAAACCACACGATATAATCGCAACAAAACCATATATGGAGATAGAAAAAGTAAGTTATATTGAATAGAACTGGAACACGGGTTAGTCATTTCAGGAATGCTAAGAGTATAAATCAATATATGCAATCTTGCAGTGAAATAGTATGTCTGGGTAATGAGTCTATATCGACACAACTCCAACTAACTGTGCACCAACTTACTGATCAACTAATCTCTGCAACGCTACAACTCTCCATATGACCAACTCTTTACAACTCTACATTGCCGTTCTTACTATAGACAAGATTATATGTACTCTCAGTTGTGTTCAGTATTATGTACAAAGGGGCGAATCCCCAACAGTATTTAATATAAACTTCCCTATCGTTTCTGCTTTCATTTGTATTGTATAACATTGGCGACTAAATGTTTCACTTTCACTTTAATTGGAGTAGATAGATTAAACTATCGCCCGGTTTGACACTCCACCCACGTCTATTGAACAGGTGTATAGGCTCATCCCTTGTTTCCTTGTTTAGGATGTGGTTTCCGGCTTTCTCATTTCCAATCTTTAAACGCTTACGTAGCCCCCTGCACATCAGTGGCGTTACCGCCTTGCTTGGGGTGATATGACTTAAAAAAAAATGAATTCTATACAGTATTTGTATATTAGGTATTATATATATATATATATATATATATATATTCATTTGTTTGGACACGATGATTGATCTTCTTGGATGCCATCATATTATTTGCCCTCATTGAAATTAAACAATTTCCTTAGTTCAGAGAACTTTTATTACAAAATATAAGTCAACTATCGTTCACAACAGAAGACGATAGCTTGGTACTAACAGGGTTAAAAAAGAAAAGAGACCTATTACATAAACCAAAATTGCTGTCAGCAGGCGTAGCTAAAAACTTATCATAGCCGACTCTATATGATAAAAAGTTTGACGGAAGGTAGTTACATTAATTCGGTGAATAAAGGGCATATCTTAATGACAAACTTAGCAAACTTGATAAAAAAGTTATATTTTAAAAATATTTATGTTATTATTAATAGGAAACGCCAAAGTACTTTTAATTATTTTATCATACTGCTTAATGTTTTTGAGCACATTCGAAATTTAAGTTAATAATCTTGTTTTCTTTTGTCAGGTGTTGTGCGTGTAGGAAGACAAAGGATTCGTAATAGAACTTTTGACGTTTTTTTGCAAAGATATGATAAAACAATAGCAATAAGAGATGGAAATAATTGAACGTGTCGATCAGATAATAATAACAAATGTCAAGTGACAGTAGACAAAGACATAACTCGAATTCAAAGAGAAAAACAAAAAAGAATCGGAGAACTTTTCTTCATCGATCCATAGGTGTAATCGATTTTGACCCCCAGAGTAACAAGTGAGGAAAAATTCAAGTAAGGCTACAAGCAATAACAAAAAGAAAGTCATCACTTTGCAAATAATAATAATAAATTTGAATATTTACCGGCTCTACAATTCGTATTTTAGCCTTAGATGTATGTTCACGTGGTAACTGGTGATTTATATTTATTAAAACTCTATTTTTCTCCCTAAATATGTACTTAAAATCGTAACCGGAAGATCCATAGAAGGGCAAACGTAATATATGAGAAATTTGAAGCGAAAAAAGACACAGAGAAAAAATATTGGATATAGCAAATATAGTTCAGTACCAGCGAATTTTCAAATTAAACGAAGATTTATGGTTGTACCATTTCCTTTTAAAAGTTCCTTCCGAGCATCCAACGTAGACCTTGCGCTGCATGCATGAATCTTCAACCTCTTTTTCATAAACTACTTATTCACTATTTTAGGCACTATTTAAAAGGAAAATGTTATCACACAAACGCTGGTGCTCCTCAAGTCTCTATCCTAGGTCCTATGCTTTTCCTAATCTTCATCCGTGATCTTGTTGTAATCAGTTCACAAGAAGGTATCTACATTAACGACACCATCATTTAATCTCGTCTCAATAAGAAATCTACTTGCTGTTGCTCTTGATGAGGTCCTCCAATCTATTTTGGACTGGAAAAGAAACGGCTTGTAAATTCCAATGTTTTCAAAACGAAGTTGTACTCTTTTAATCACCATGGATAAATTCTTCTATCTCCCGTGAATATGGATCACGATAATCTTCCAGAAAGCAATACACTGCGCCTCCTCGGTCTCACTCTCTCTGTTGAACTCAAGTATAAAGAATATATATATATATATATATATATATATATATATATATATATATTTGAACATGGTATAATTATAAAGAAAGCAGACAAAGGCAGTGCTGTAGTCATTATAGATAGAACTTACCACAAAACAAATATTCAAGACATGCTAGGAGACGAAAATAACTGCAGATTAATCAACCATAATATAGATGAAAACATAGCATCAAAAATTAAAAAAAGTTCTGCGTTACACACATATTAACAAAAAGATAAAGATTTACTTATAGACTTTATATAAAAACCCAGCAATTTTTACAGACTCCCAAAAATACATGAATCAAACACAATTAATGCAGCAATACAGGAACAAACATCTGAATATATTCACACCCCAAATTCTAGTGATCTTAAATTCAGACCCACAGTAGTCGGTCAGCCTGCCCAGCAAGCAGACTGAGCAACCTAATAGATAAAATATTAAACCATAAATATTACAACCACAAAAATAAAAAAGCTACATCAGAGAGATCATACATTTCCTAAGGTTCATACCAATAGAAATATTTGATGTGAACAGCTTGTACAGTAACATACTTGGTGTAATAAGTAAACAGGCCATTTTGGATAAAAAAAAACATTCAGAAATACCTCCGACAGGCCTCATAAAAGAATTTATTAAGCAGAGTTTAGAACTAATTTTAGAAAACAAATCATTCCAATTTAATAACAAAATTATCCTCAATATGTACAGCGATGAGCACAAAATGGCGCCAACCTATGCAACAATCACACAAGCATATCTAGAAGAAAACCTATACAACCAAATAGCACACAAATGAAAAATCGAATTCACTAAATCATGGTAAATCAATATAGATGATTGTTTTATCTTTTGAACATCAACATAGAGAGACATAAATAAACTACAAAATCTACTCTAAAACTTACACCTACACTATAATATAACTATAATGAACTGCACATCCTAGATATAATCATAAAAACAAAGGCAATTATATCATCACTGACAGTTGCCATAGAACCATCAACACCTAACAATATCTTCATTTCAAGGGTCAGTCAGTTGAGTGCTATACGTGATACCCGCTTTGGCAGAAGATTATCCCGCAGTAGGTTGCCATTGCTTTCTGCGGCAGACTGGTTACAAGCCAAGGCTATAGAAACCAATTTGTTCTGTCATTTAACCCATAACTGGAGGGAAGAGATGGATTAATACCTTTCCAAAGGGTATTTGCGCGTAAGTGAATGCAAGGAATTCAACTGGAACTCGAACCCGGCTCCCTGATCTGTCGTTCCGATCTGTATCACAACGCAAATAATCACTCCAGAAGTTGTCTAAAATCTATCCCCTACTCCCTAGCACGACGAATTTGCACAATCGTAGATGACGAAATCCTTCGTAAAATACGCCTAGAGAAACTACGAGAAACACTACAAATAAGAGGATACCCTATTCTGCTAATAAACCAGAGTTTCAAACTGGCAGAAAAAATACCATTAAAATCTTTCCGGAATAAAAATAAAAAAAGCAAAGACAAAAAACAAAACAAAACAAAAAACTATGAAAAATAAGAAAACATTTAAGCATACGTCTCCACACACAACAAAAGCAACCCATAAGTATTTAAAAAAATAAAAAGACGTCTGTAGTTACTCAACAAAAATGATGAAAAAAAAAAGAGAAATATTAACGACAACTAAAATAATTAAAAGCAAATTCCAACCCCAAAATTAATGAAATACACACTAACTTCATCAAAATTCGAGCAACACACAAAACAAGGAGTCACAAAATGCAACAAAAAAGATGTGGTGTTTGCAACATAACAATAGAAGGAAACTACTTCAAATTCAAAAACTCATCTATATTCGAAATAAAAAAAATCTGAGCAGCAACTCTAAAAACTTAATTTAAGCTCTAAAAGGCGATACATTAATATATGCATATATATAGTTAAACAGTATATTATAATTTCCACTGGCCTTAACTGTTTAAAAATCTTTGTTAAAATATTTATCTTCCAGCAGGAATCAAACCTGCATACTCCCAGCACAGGGAGAAACCATCTTTAGAACAAACGTGTCTTACCACTAGACTACGAAAGATTTCACGGTAGTCAAAATTTAACCTAACCTTCATATAGATATTCTTTTGTTTCCTTTATCGGCCGATTAATATCTGCTCAGACTGTATCAAATGTAAACAAGCTCAATTGAAGACAATATTACGGAATTATACGGAAATTTACGAAAATGGCATTAACCAACATATTTGATTTTTATTTGTTTAACATTAATCTTTTTTTAATTGATAATCGTATTTGAGTGGGAAGTCTGTTTATACACACATACATCGCTCTCACACACTCTGGAAGAGTGGTAGACTTTGTAAACAGTAGCTAGTCCGGCATTTACGCACCGCTCATTCGATAATGAATTGGAGTACTCTAGCTATTGGGCGTGTTTATACGCGCTAAAAAGCCTGCCTTCTTCTCCTGGACGCTCGTGTCGTAGGGGTAGAATCGCCGACTGACGGGTTCGGTCGGGTTTCAATCCAGGGTTGGGAAGCGACCGGAGTCTAAGCCGTACTGATGAGCTGTAATACAGCGAAACAGATCTGTCTGCGGATGACAGTTAGTATATATATGTATGTATATATACATACACTTTTTAAAATACGATTTGGCAAAATAGATAACATATGTTATCCTGCTTCTACAAATATGGAATCGGCTGTTGCTCAACACTTAGTAGAGAATATGACCTATGACAAATCGTATAGGAAAGAGTGGTTCAAATTTTACATATAGCTGGTTCCAATAATCATTTAAAGATTTTGGAATCAGTCGTCTGCATATCATTACGGAAGCCTTCTCTTTGCCGGCAGAAGGATTTTGTGAAGTTTCTTCATTTTTGTCAGGATATTTTATTTTAGCTGTCTGTCGATAATTCTTTACAGGCGATTTCTTCTTCCCTGGTTATATATATATATTCATATGTATATTTATTTTAGCGTGTCCCCGCATTTTTTTTTTTTTGCTTATTATTTTCGTTGATGTTCTTTTCGTTTGATTTATAATTCCAACGATTTCTTCTGATGAGATATTGGATAAAAAGGCACTTGAGACTGTTAACAACTTCCTTGTTTTTAAAGTAGTGTACACATTTTGTACCACCAAATATTTGTGTGTGTATATATATATATATATATATATATATATGTAAACACTACATTATAGTTTCTTGCTATATTCGCTTGAGAAATCGCTTGGAAAATATCTATCTTCACGTAGGAATCGAACCTGCATAAGCTAAACACCGGGGAGATGCCGTCTTTAGACTAAACTACGAAATATTCCTGCTTACAAATGTTCGCTGTTCAATACTGCATGACCGTCGTCTACCTTCTTCATTTTCACATCTCTCATCAACAGCATGGAATTTCTGGTACTACCTTCGTACGATCCGATCGCTTGTTACTCATCTCCTCTTGATATATTGATATTGGCTGAGGTTAGGGAAGCACTGTTCCCATGCTTGAACTCATGCAAAAAATGTAAACGAAGATAATCCTTTGTCATTTTCATAATTAAAAGCATCTATGCCTCAAGATTATTTTCTGTCTGAAAATAAGTTTAAAAATTATTAAAGAGCACACAATAATGATTCTGTATACCCAAATTCACCTAAATTCTAGACCGGAGACACGCTAAAGGTGAAAATTTATTAAACTTGTTTTTTGTAAGGGCGTATAGGGATAAAGCAAAGTGTGCATATTATGAGGATAGGTTGGCTAGAAAATGATGATTCTGGATTGAAGAGGTTAATAGTGAAGGAACCAAGGAAGTATCCCTTCAGCAGTTCGTTTCGCAATGTGGAAAAAGCAATCTGAGTGAAATATAGCAGCTCGAATGCTAGCTGTGGAGATCTGGACAGACGAGACTAATGAATGCCGTTCGCCTGAACGTATGTTACGAAAAAAAAAAAAAACGGTGAAGCAGCAAGAGGCTAGCGACATTTCGTCTATCAAAAAGGTATTCTAGGGTCAGTCAGTTAAAGTGCCATACGTGATGCACGCTTGGGCGATCATGTCTCGAAAGAGACATGACTGACTGGGCAGAAGATTATCCCGCAGTAGGTTGCCATTGCTTTCTGCGGTAGACTGGTTGCCAACCAAGGCTATAGAACCCTATCTGTCCTGCTATTTAACCCATAACTGGAAGGAAGAGACGGATTAATACCTTTCCCAAGGGTATTTGCGCGTAAGTGAATACAATGGATTCAACTGGAATTCGAACTCGGCTCCCGGGTTTCTCGTTCCGAGCCGATATCCACTGTACCACAACGCACATCCCCTAGGTAGAAAAAGAAATAATCATCCGAGGATTCTTTGGTTGAAAACTGAAATTTGGGTAGTCTGAACTGACTCTTGTAAAGGTAGAGGAGCGTAATATTTAGTTGTTTATGTTTAGCGGCAAATTAACACCTCTGTGGGATATTAATACCGAAATCTTGATATTTCGTCTGCAATTTTATTTTATCTTATTTCAATGTTTGGAGATATTAATCCTTTTGGTGATTAAATTCTCACTAATTAAACCAGAATTTACAAGTTTTAAAGAAGTGCGATCTATTTCATAATTCACAGGCTTAATTAGCTCGAAGACAACTTTAACAATTGATCTTATACAACTGTCGAATTTCCAGGTTAATATTTTGTTTTTATAGCAGTCTGCGATGTTGTGCCAAATTATATCTTCCTTTTTGGCATAGTTCTTTGCGGTTATATAACGCCATTTCACAATGTTAAAAGAAGAATGCTTTTCATCAAGACCCACAAGCTTCACTTGTTCAAAGCCATTTTTAATCATTAACCGTAAAAAGCGTTTGAATACAGCTGACAATTTAGATATTGCTGAAAGGGTGTGGCGCCATTCATGACATCCATATGAATGTCTCGGTCTGACTAGACTAAGTGTATGAATTGAGTTTCCGAGTTAATGCTTTGGTATTGTAGAAATTGGCGATGTCGGGTGAGTTTAACATTAGCGCAGGCTATTGTAGATATCAGTTGCTATATATCCTAAAGAAATTTGTTATAAAATAATGTAAAAAAAAATATCGCAAAGTAAATGATGTTGATAAGTTGAAATGATTGTATGAAGAAGACGGACTTTCAAAAAAGAGGTATACCGGACTTGACACTGACTTCTTTTTTAAATAACGCAACTTTGAAACTTGGAAACATTTTGATTTAGTCCCTAGATTAATGCGTCAAGAGAAAATGAAAAAAAGACAAAAAAGTGAAGATATATATATATTTAACATTTGTTTCAGTGAAAAAGACAAATCACATGTCAATTTCAAACCTTTTCATTTGTACTAGCTTCTTAAAATAAAATAACTTCTTAAATTCATGTTTATAATTGTTATTACAATATTTTGTTAAAGATGTCCAGATCAAATATTTTCATTTGTATATACTTACTAACATTTTTATTTAACGATGCAATAGGCGTATTTCTACGGATATTGCCCTAAAACTTTCGATGAATTTATCTGATCATTGTCTTCAGAATTAAGATTTATAATATTACAATAAAATAACCTTGACATTCTTATAGGTTTTTCTATTAGTCTATAACTGCTCGTGATTATTTTTAAACTGACTTCATAGATTCTGTATACCACATCAACTAACATCCAACTGCCATAACGTTATTCCTGTCGAAGAAAGTGTGATATAAAACTACCGAGAATTTTTTTATATCACACATTCATGTAATACTGAAGAAAGACACAATGGCCGAAAACCGGTTTTTATATATATTTAATTCACATGTTTTGAGTGAACGTACATACTGGGATACTATCTCCCGCGGGGATACTTTCTTTTGTTAGTTTAATACATCAGAGAGAGAGAGAGAGCGAGAGAGAGAGAGAGAGAGAGAGAGAGAGAGAGCGGAATTATATTAGTAATATTAATGGTTGTGCTTTATTGTAACACGCGATGTTAGCTTATGTAAAAAAACTAATTTAATACTATCAAATACTTGTAAAATATGGGGAATAGAAAAGTTAGCTGACAATTTAAGGGAAGGAGAGAAATATGATTTTCTTTATTTTTCATATACGATACGCATTATTTTAGACCCGGTGGAAGTTTGACGAAATGCACACAATCATAATAAAATGTCAGGATTATTTGATGGTGTCAGGTGGGGTTAAAATCCTTCAACAGATATTTCCTGTGAACAGAAATTTGTGGGAATTTAAATATTCTCACTTTCAGGATTATACCTCATTCGTTGATCCACATATCGTGTGGGTGGAAATAATCTCTTTGGTTAAAAGCTTCAAGTCGGCTAGATCCCCTGAGAATATAGAAAAGGGTTATAAAAATAGAGACCCGACGAGAAAAAGTCATTTTTTAAAGTTTAGCTGAGTAGCTATCAGTCGAAATGTAACAACTGTGGAAAAAGTTTCCCAACTGGCAAGCCATGACCCACAGCTAGTCGCCTACCACAGAACTTGTGGCTTAAGAGTTAATTTGGAATAATGCGTCTTCGATATGAACCCCGAAAGAAAGTTATTGCTTTTTTTTTAATCACGGGAGAATCGAAAATTCTGATTCCACGTTCGCTCTACTTCGGTGAACTCCATTCAACTCCGTTAAATTGCAATTAGGACCCGAAAGGCCTTTGTTATTTCATAAGTTGCATAGAGAATTGACGGCCCTGATTGTAGAGAATATGTGAAAACACTTTAATGAAAATTTAATGAACACGTGAAAAGACTTTAGTGAAAATTTGAAGAACTCTTTTTACTTTAACGAAACTTAGAAAAGACGTTTTTAATTAAGGATTGAAAGCTCTGATATTTTTAAACGAATTCTCTTTCTGCATTATAATTCTGACGGTTGTATTATCAATCTCACGGCTGTATTGTCTGCTCCAGTGCAAAAGAAAAACATTGTTTTTTTTATATAAAGACATTCTTCGTAACTCTTCAGGCGTGTTCGACCTTATTCATTTATTTGGTGCCGTATTTATTTATTTATTTATTTAACCACAAGTGTGCACCAGTGTCCGGACTGGTTCTAAAAGGCGACTACTAAAATTGCACGACGCGACCCCTGGGATCAATTTACAACGTGGGACAGAGGCACGTTGTTGCAAGAGACGTCTTGTAAACCAGCTTTTGTGACATCATTGGATGAGATCGTCACGACCAGCAAAAGCGACCGAACCAACCGGCCAGCCGGGTGGCAATGTCATAACTGGGATCGTCACGACCTTCGACGAAAGAGAGAGCGTCGCAATTAGACCAGCCAGCCCCTGGCAAAACGTGTTACACATACAAGTTTTATATATTATAAAAGAAAAAAAAGGTACGTACTTTACATGCAAATATATTTATTCATAAGATATAACATTATTTCTGCTTCACATTGATCTAACTATTATAAAAAATCCTACTTTTCCCATGTTATATTCATATGAACTCCATGATGGAATCATATATACATTTTTATATACTTGTGGAATCACTGTGATCAATTTAAACATTGAATTCAGACTGCATTTTGTATTATTGTTAACCAACAAACTTGCCTGTTTGGCAGGTCAAACTAGATTATTATATAAGCTTCAAGATGGCTTTTAGATATTTAACTTTCTGCTTTAAATAAAAACAAATTTTTATAGAAGTAAATTATTCTATAACTAAAATAAGATGACATGTCTAGAATTAAGTGGTAAATGACAATATTTTTTCTGCTTTAAAGAACGGATGAAAAGTGACTACCAGTTTTTTTTACTTAGTTGTGTTTTAGCAGTTTACTAAAGCTCATACAACTAATCCAAGTTCTCTATGACGTTGACACCAGTGCAATTCTATTGAGTAACCATGTGGAATGTTTCTTCCAAACGAATATCGATATCAGAATAAAATGATTATTTTATCTAACATACTTTAACCAGCTTCTGAAGAATAATTATGCGGGAAACACGCCACAACCTCAACAATTCTATATGTATAAATGGTAGACCAATCTGCAACATTAAAGAGCGGACAGACATATCAATGCTTGTACTCTATCGGATCCTCTTCAAGGAGGTTATCTGTTTCTTCTGCCTTTAGTTCCCCCTAGTCAAGGTTCTAACGAGGACGACGGAACTGTGCTGAACTTGATACTCTTTTTCAAATTATTGTATATAATTATCTTTTAAACACCATGCATACCTTCTCTATATGGCGTCTCGACTGCAACCAATAATCCACTGCCGTAATGTAGTTCTTGTCGAAGAAAGTGTGATATAAAACAACATTTTTTTATATCACGCCTTAATGCAATATTTACACACGGACCGACAACTGATTTTATACATATTTAATTCGCAGCGTTTCCAGCGGACGTACATACAAGCTTTGAGCATTACATATTGTATGAGCAAATAGACACTTTACATGAAATTATATTTGTTATTTATTCATAAGAAACATTGTGAAAAATGACTATTTTTTAACTGATATTATTTGTTGCCAAGGAAAAATATGAATAACTTTTTTTTTTCTTGTTGGGTTTGAAAGGGAATAGGATACTTACTTATGGTGAACGCTTAAGAATTTTTAATGTGCAGAAATTTGAATCCCTTGGGAATGATCTAACAGAAGATGGAAAGTGCAAAACTAGGATCTGAGGATGCATTGGCATAGCCAAAGAAGCATTTCAAAATCTGAGTAGAGTATTGAGACAGGAAAATTTTATTGGGAACAAAAATAATTGGAGTAGATAGACTAAACTATCGCCCGGTTCACACTCCACCCACATCTATTGAACAGGTGAAGAGGCTCATCACTTGTTTCCTGTTTAGGATGTGGTTTCCGGCTTTCTCTTTTCCATTCTTTTTACCCTTACATAACCCCCTGCGCATCAGTGGCGTTACCGCCTTGCTCGGGGTGATATGATTAAAAAAAGAAAAAAAAAAGAAAAAAATGCTAAAATATTAGGTTATATCTGTTCTTCTGTATGGCAGCAAATGATACAAAATATTCTCAAAGATGAACGAAAGACTCCAAAATAATAGAAATGTGGTTCTACAGAAAGATGCTGAGGATATGATGGTCCAAACATGAGAGCAACAACGAGTTTTTGGAGAGAATAGAAACCAAAAGGAAACTTTCTTAACATCAGAAAGAGTCATCTGAAGATTCTGGGACATGTAATGAAGAAAGTGAGGATTATATAATCCGATATTCACAGAGGGAAATAGAGACAGAGAAAAGAAACGAATGACATACTTGGTGGGCATAAGTAGATTAATGACAGAGCAGGATTTGGGAGAAATAGCAAAACAAAATGTTTATGAGCTGGAAGGGACAGAAAGATATAGAGGGCCACGATTAACCCCGTCTTCAATAAACACGACACATAGAAGAAGAAGTTCTTAAGAATAAAAGAAATTCTTTTGCTTTTTGAAATTTTCCCCGATCAATACACGACGAAAATTTATGAAACTAATATTTCGTCATTTACATTCCGCTTGTCATTAATTCGAGATCAACTGCCCCTTGGTACACCGCCCATCGAGCTGATTCTACATTCTGTCTGCGATTCATGAGAATCTGTTTGAAACAACCCAGTGCTATTTATCTTCTTTTCTTAGTGATGGTCACATAATTCAAATCCAAAGATCTACTCCAGATAGGAGTCATTGTGTGACATTTTATTAATGTCACACAATGGCAGGAAGTGAATGTCATAAGGTTATGCAGAAAAAGTAAAGGTCAACCCTAAACGGAAAGAGGTCAAGATTTTAGTTTTGGGGAAATCCTCCTGCTAGAAGTCTGTTTCACAAAGCAGCAGTTCTTGAGAAGAAGCTGTCCGAGTGGAACTTATTTTTTGCAAGGATGCATTTCAAAAGCAAACCAAAGTACTGAGAGATAGAAAACTCTCATTGGAAACAAAGAAAAGTGTGCTAGATTGTTATGCGATATCTGCACTTCTGTATGGCAGTGAATGTTGGGCGATATCTTCAAGGATAAAGGATACGTTTCATGCAGCAGAAATGTGGTTATACAGTAGGATGTTGATGATACCATCAACTGAGCACGTGAGCAACGATGAGGAGTTGGAGACGATGCAAACTAGAAGAAAACTCAAACTTAACATCAAGAAGAGACAGCTGCGGTTACTGTGACACGTAATGAGGAAGGAGGGCCTGGAGAATCTAATATTCACAGGACATATAGAAAGTAAAATGGCAGGGAAAGCAACGTGAGATGTATTTAATAAGAATGAGCAAATGGATGTGGGAGTGGGGTTTGGGAGAGATACCAAGAGGAACAATATTGAGAGAGACAAGAGACACGGTCAAGTGAATGTCCATGATCAACTACGTCCTAAAAGGGACATGGCATATAAAGAAGAATAAAACTGCAAAGGGAATGAAGATGAAACATTCTCGTGTACGCGGTATGCCGTTCCCCATATGCAAATTTAGAGCTATGTGTTCAAGGAATGTCGCTCGTCAGAATATATGTCATGAATAGATCAACACGGTAGCGAGAGGCTCGCGATATTTCATCCGTGGGTAGAATTGTCGAGATTTGGTAGGTAATCTGTAATTGTTCTAATCACTTATAATATTCTGAATCGGGTCTAATAAAATGCTATAAACAAAGAAATTATTTTGCTTCTCACAATTTTATTTTACTATCTATATATATTTTAACAGAGTTATATATATATATATATATAGTCATCCGCAGACAGATCTGTTTCGCTGTATCACAGCTCATCAGTACGGTTAGACATCCAATTGCTTTTAACCCAGGATTGAAACCCGACCGAATTGGCGTCAGTCGGCGATTCTACCTCTCAGCTATGGGTGCTTGGTAGAAGGAGGCAGACTTTTAGCGTATGATGAATTATATGCCAACAGCCAGAGTGCTCTAATTGATTACAGAATGAACGATGGAATTATATGCACATATGTGTATACATAATAACCAATCAGATACATATTCAGAATACATAAAAATAGATAGATAGATAGATAGATAGATAGATAGATAGATAGATAGAAGAATTCAATTATACTGACCAAGTTTCCTAGACAGATAAATATGACTACTTTGTGATTGTTAGATAGATGCATAGATAAGAATCTAGCATATGCAGCGATCTAAATAGATAGATAGATAGATAGATAGATAGATAGATAGATAGATAGATAGATAGTACGACATTTATAGAAATCGATGCGAACAAACTGAGATATATACTTTAAACAGATTGACATTCAGTGGTAGAAATATAATATACAACATAGAAAGATAGATGAATAAATAGACAGAACAATAATGTCTTCCTAGGAGCTTTTACGCTTTCACAGGTCACATATCTTTGTGTTGTTTTTCTCTTCCAAACGCTTTTTCCTTTATGCTTTGGACTGATGAACCCAGTTTGTTTTTTCGCCTGACAATTGAAAGGCTGATACCAACAATATTCGCGATATCTCTGTAAGGCTTGTCAGTGTGTTTGTGCAGGGTTAGAAAATTTGTATGCTTCATTGAAGTAACGTTCATCAAAGATGATGGCCGTAAGAAAACTAATCGACAGTTGAGACAATGGCGTGATATATCTGATGCAATAACGGATGAGGCAATATTTTTCTAGGTCAAACATTTTTTATGATACACCCTAAACATTGATTCATATTTCTGCAAAACACTAAAAATGACCAAATCTGAGGGAAATATAGAAATCTATTACTCCCTGTAACTTCAGAGGGTTTTAAACTGACCGTATAGAGAAAAAAGGAAACTAAAGTAGTTGTTTCAATTAATTTGCACATGGATGTATACATAGTAAGGGAATGGGAGAGAAAATAAGAGAGAGAAAGAGGGAGAGAAACAGCATAAAAATAAATAGAAATGAGTAAAATGATATAGATAGATAGAGTCAAGAAAGAAAAAACAGAGAGAGAGAGGTAAGAATAACTTTAGATCGACTCTCTGTAATATGTCGATGGAATGAAATCTATCCAACCCATTGAAAGAATTCTTATACGCATCGAAAGTCTATCTAGTAGTATTTTGATTTTATGCCAGCTGTGAACCTCGGTTAGCTGTAAATGATTGATTACAAATGTGTGACGCAATGTGCCTACGTTTACTTTAGGCTAGATATAACTTGTCACTTGGGAAAATGAAGGCAAGAATTGGGGCGTAATGATTGTTCTACAAAGAGGAAATAGTTGATTATACAGATATTCGGAAAAGTAAGTAAGACACGTAAGAAAAAACAACAAATAAAATAAAAACTCAACAAGTGTAAAATAGACAAATAATCGCTAAACAAGGAGACAGGATGGGGTCATTTGGTACAAGTTATTTCAAACCTGGCATCGAGCTGATTTTTATATTCTAGTAAAACACTGGTTAAATGTAAAACATAATGAAATGCTGGACAATGCCTGAATCTTGAGTAAAAGTGAAAAGAATGACTAAAAGTTGACAGTCGTATCACTAGAACACGTGAAAAGACTTTCAATGAAGCTCTGAATATTGGATATTTAAGGATTCGAAATATCCAAAAGGTAGTATTGCTAAAATTAACCATAATAATGAAGCAAGTCCTGATGCATTACTAAAAATAATTACTAAATTACTAAATTTATATGGCTTTCACTCTTGTGAAAGCCATATAAATTAATCTCATGTGAAAGCCATATTTTGTTGGGTGTTTAGATAAAGTTACACTTTATCTGAACGCCGAACAAAAATAACAACAATAATAATAATGGAAATAATGGAAATAGTGATAGT
Organism: Ascarosepion bandense; assembly: GCA_037127315.1. NCBI lineage: Eukaryota > Metazoa > Mollusca > Cephalopoda > Sepiida > Sepiidae > Ascarosepion > Ascarosepion bandense. The sequence goes on along the minus strand of JBBBDQ010001018.1, from coordinate 411,379 downwards.
ACGTGCGGTTGGAATTACAAAAAATGGCACAAAGCAACACATTGAATGAATCCCTGGACACCTCAACTAAAGCGATATACAAAAATTGTCTTCTTAAGTACAATACACATACAAAGTAAAACTTTGTGGATGTAACGCTAGAGATGTTATGAGACATAGAATAACCAAATGAAAAGGAGCCACAACAATACACCACGACTTGCCTTAGATCTTTCCGCAGACTTTATCGGTAGCGTGACCATAGCAGAAATCATCTTATGGTAAAAATGACACAATAATAATAATAATAATAATAATAATAATAATAATAATATGAACATCACCCAGCACCGGTTACAGATATAGAAGATGTCACCATTCTATGGCATTACACCATCTACACAGACTTGCCTGTCTATTGAAGGAAATAGACCGGACATTATTGTTAAAAAACAACAAAAAACTTGCCTATTGATATGAATTGTCTATTGGATAACATAGCAACCAAGGAATTCTAAAAAGTATCAAAACATAAAGACCTGGAAATTAAAACAGAAAAATCTGTAAACTGACACCAGGAATCGTAGAGGCATTTTCTTAAAAGAAGCGACGTTTGTACAAAGCCACTTAATCGTAGAATTCTCAGTGGAAAATGTGTCAATTTTCTAAACGTAGCTTATATGCATCACACATTCGAAATTATTGGGCATCCACGAAAGGCTAGAATTACCATTTCAGTCGTAACTGATATAGCGAGACAATCTTGCTAACCATTAGACAACATCAAACTAGTCAGTAAAAAAATGTTATGATTCCATTTCTAATTAAGATTTGTAGTTGGAACCTGAAAGAAAATGAGTATACAGCATAAATAAAAGGAAATACTGCTACTACTACTACTACTAATAATAATAATACTAATATTAACATTAATTAAAATATTCAATAATAAAAGAAGGCAGTAAATACAAACAAGATTTACATTTAGTAGATTCTATAGAAAAGCAAAATAGAAGCCAAGAACCAACTATTGCAGCAAAAAATATGAAAATGAAAGCCAATGATAAAGCTCTTGAACAGATGAAACAACGCTGGCAAGACAAACCTATGCATGGCTAATATCCTAAACGTGTCAATAAATCCAATGTTGATAAAGTTAATACTCATCGATAGTTACGCGCATCTGGATTAAAGTCAGAGACTGAAGGCGTTATTCTTGCAGCGCAAGACCAAAGTCTTTTCACTAGGAACATTCAGGCAAATATTATACATAATAATGTAAATCCAAAATGCATGTTCTGTGATAAATACGAAGAAACAATTGACCATCTAATCTCAGGATGTTCTGAACTTGCCCCAATATAAAAATCGTCACGATAGATAAGGGCAATATTTACATTGGACAATGTGCAAACACTATGGAAAATATGTAAACAAACACTGGTATGAACATCACCCAACGCGGATTACAAAAATAGATGTCACCATTTTATGAGATTACGCCATCTACACAGACAGAAAAATTGAAGCAAATAGGCCGGACATTATTTTTAAGAAACAGAAAGAAAAAACTTGCCTATTAATTGATATGGCTTTTCCAGCGGATTGTAACATGGCAATCAAGAAATTCGAAAAACTATCAAAATATAAGGACCTGGAAATTGAAATAGAAAAAATGTGAAAATTGAAAACAAGAGTCGTGCCAGTGATAGTAGGCGCACTTGGAATGATACAAAATGGAACAAAACAACACATTGAAGGAATCCCTCGAAACACAGCTTAAGAGATATTAAAAAATTGTCTTATTAAGTACAGCCTACACAATAAGGAGAACTTTGTCTATGTAACCGTTAGGGGGCATAGAAAAAACTTGAAATGGAGCCATAACAACACGCCACGACCTGCCTTAGGTCTTGCAGCAGACTTGGTTGGTAGTGCGACCGTAGCAGAAATCGAAATATGATGGAAAATGACAACAGAATAATAATGATAACAATAAATAAATAAATAAATAGATTAATTAATTAATTTCCATCAACAGAGGAATATTTCAAGGTGAATCTTTGTCTCGCTTAAAATTTGTTTATCCCTAATAGCTTTAACCAGCAAACTTAATAGGGCGGAATAGAGCGAAAAGATATCTAAAAAAGAAATAAGCTATGTATTTTCATGGATAACATAAGATTGTATATTTCAGTGATAATATTGTAATGAAATTCGGTTTAGAAAAATATGATAAAAACACAACTTTATGATGATCACTAGAACAAATCTCATCTATACAGCTTAGACCCAAGGGTAACAATAAATAATTTGGTGCAAGGAGAAGCTCATAAGCACCTCGGTGTAAATGATGGCAAAAGAATCCAATATAAAAATGAAAGAGTTATTTCGAAGAGAATACCATAGAAGTGTGCGAGTAATATTAAGATCTGAATTGAATTATCAGAACAGAATTATGGCCATTTCAGTAATTTAATATGGTTTCAACGTCTTAAAATGGACTTTAAATGACATTAGACGAATAGATTCTAAGACGAGAAAGATTTTGTCTAAGCATAACATGCGTCATCCAAAGTTGATACATACCCCGGACAAAATTTGGAAGATGTCACATTTGGCTAGAATTGTCTTACAAGACAACTGCTATTAGCTTACTAACTTACATGAAAAAAAACAGGTCTGGTGATACAATTATTCAAACAACACGAAAACGGAGAAAAAAATCAATCATGAAATAAGGTTGTAAATACAAAGGACATTCTGTAGAAAACCAAAACAAAACCCAAGAACCAACAGTTGCAGCAAAATATATGAAAACGAAAGCCCAGGGTAAATCTTTTGAACAGGCAAAACAACGTTGGCAAACAAACCTCTGTCTGGTCAATATCCAGAACGTGCTAAAATATCCTATGTTGATAAAGTTAGCATAATCGACGGTTACGAACATCTGAAGTAAAGACTAAAACGGAAGGTTTTATTCTTGTAGCTCAAAACCAGTATCTTTAAATAGGAACTTTCAGGCAAATATCATACTTAATAACGTCGATCCAGAATTCAGGTTTCGTGACAAATATCAGGAAACCATAGATCATCTAATTTCAGAATGTGTCAAATGATTATAAAAAATCTTCACAATAGAGTGGGGCAATATTTACATTGGACAATGTACAAATACTTTGAAAAAGATCTTAACAAACACTGGTAAGAACTTCATGGTGCACAGGTTCCCAAAATAGAAGATATAATAATTTTATGGGATTACACTATTTTTACAGACCGGATGATTGAAGCGGTCTATAGGGTAGCAACCGAGGAATTTAAAAAACTGTTGAGGTATGAATACTTGGAATTTTTTTCATCTAAAGCGATTGATGTTATGAAAGTTAGAAAACAACACACTATTGCCTATTTTAGTTCTTCCCGAAGACTCGGTATATAGTGTGACCATAGAATAAATCGAAATGTAATAATAATAATAATAATAATAATAATAATAATAATAATAATAATTATTATTATTATTATTATTATTATTATTATTATTGCGGAAATATCATAAAAGAACTAAATAATTCACAATCGCTCTACTACGCTATTCTGCAGCCTTTTGAGATTGAAATGAAAGAGAATTAGAAGAGACGGTTGGAAGAACACGAATGGTGATGAATATGCATGAGGCTCTGAATGCAAATAGTGATGTAGATCGGCTGTATATTCTGAGAAAGCAAAGAGACAGAGGGTTAATGATTGTTGACGAAGTTTTGCATTGGCTTTCCTAGAACTCGAAAATTATGTTGACAGTTTCGAAGTAGAGAAACGTCATGATAAGATTTTTCTGTAGACAAAGACAGAGGTGGTTTTAGGTGAAATGTGGTTATAGGAAGAGAGAAACAGTCTTACTTGACTTCGCAGACCATCAAAATGAATCCAATCAAAAACTAGATAAATCGCAAGGAAAAATCAAATTCCGTATGTGTTGACAATGTTATGAGACAGACGAATACATAATCTGTGAATGACGCCAAGTTAGCAAATAAATAATATAAGCGACGATATGACTGGATGTTTTTGTGAGTCATTTTCTACAAAGAAGGCAGGAAACCCAATAAGTCGCAAGCGGTTAGTGAGTGTTGGAGCCTATAATTTAAATGTTGTGGCAAAATATTCATTGTCAAATTGTTGGGTGCCTGCTATAGCCAGGAAAAAGGTCATGGAATCAAGAAGGTAGGTTCAAACAGTGTATTAGAATAACAGAACATATATACAATTATAATTGTTAGTCAGTCAGTCAGTTAATTGCTTATACGTGATACAGGCTTGGGCGATCATGTCTCGGAAGAGACATGACTTACTGGGTAGAAGATTATCCCGCGGTAGGTTGCCATTACTTTCTGCAGTAGACTGATTGCTAGCCAGGGTTATAGAACCCAATCTGTCTTGTTATTTAACCCATAAATAGATGGAAGAGACGGATTAATACCTTTCCCAAGGGTATTTGTGCGTAAGTGAATGCAAAGAATTCAAGTGGAATTCGAAGTATTAGTAATCAGCAAAATAGAAATGTAAGTCCGAACGGTATAGTTACACTGTTTCTTGACTGTCTTACGGCTGCGTTACACTGCCTCCCGGGAGTCACGCAGGTTAGTATTTTATATTGACGGAGGAAGAGTCCTTCCTATAGATAGGATACCATAACATTAAAAAAGACACTATTAATGGGAAAAACCAATGAAGAAAGTTGACTGGAAAGCAAGAAATGTTGAAGCAAGAAGTGCAACATAAAAAAAAGCTCTTAGCATAGAACTAACAAATACACCGAGCCACTTAATAGTAAAATAATGAGACATAGCCGCCAATCTAGTAAGGCACTTAAATTCATAGAGTTTAGGTACTATAACGTGAATGTTCCCCAGAACAATTAGCATAAAATAAATTACAGAAAAGGCACGGAGAAATTACGTTTTAGCCCTGTGGTAGTGACTAAAACCGAGATACTAGGTCGGAACTAATAATATTGCATAATATGTTTTGGATTTTATTAAAAATCACCAAATATACAGGGTTTCTATAAAGTTCGTGTGAATATTAAAAAAATTATGACTTTATTTGTATTTAAGATAGAAATAATTTGTAAAAATGATTAGAAAGAAGTCAATCTATATTTTCATTGGCTTTGTTAAATGTTTATAGCAGTTTCCACATGTCCTCTATCATTAGCAATACAAACGATAATACGATTTTGTAGTTATCGAAAAACATTTGCCAACTGATTTACAGTAATGCCTGAAATTACATTAGTTATTTTAGCGTTCAAATCTTCTAATGAACTAGGTTTGGTTGCATACACAATTGTTTTCACGTGTCCTCATAAAGAAAATCTAATCGAGCCAAATCTGGCAAATGTAGAGGCCAATAAAATGCTCCACGCGTTCTGAGTCATCTGTTTACTCATCCAAATCGTTTTTGCGAATTTTGCATATTGAATTATTCAATATATTATTATTAATATTATTCAATATATATATATATATATATATATATATATATATATATATATATATATAAGTAAATTAACCTAGTGAGCCAACTAATCTACCAAGTTTTCACCTAAACAGATCTTCAGAGAAGGTTGGCTCCAACTTTCTCTGAAGATCCGTTTCGGTGAAACCTTGGTAGGTTGGTTGGCTCATTAGGTTAATTTGCTTATTCCGCTCTGGTTACGTATTGAGCGCTTTTTTGTTATTGATTACTCGTTTCGAGTTTTTTCTTTGGGCTACGTACTGGCTCGGTCCAAATCGCTTTGGCTAATGTTAATGTGCTTAGCTCTTTCTTATGTTATAACCATTTTCTTCCTTCCGTGTATATACGCGGAGGGTTTTTCGAAACGAGTATAGTGATAAGTTTGCATTTATATATATATATATATATATATACTAACAACCTAACAACTGTAATTGTTAGTGTGTTTGCTCTGCGTTACTGCCTTCTAGTTAAATACTTTTCGGTTGTGTGTATCGAGCACTTTTCTTTTCTGGTTGTTTGTTCCGTTAGAGGGTTTTTTTTCTTTTTACTGGGAGGAACCGTATGTATTGTCGGTCCCACGCAGTTTCCTTTTTTTCCCCCTCTTTGCCCAAAGCTTTATAGCCGAGGACAATAACGGATTTAGATTCTGCGGGTCATTCATGGTCTTAAAAAGTCCCTTCTATAAAATTTTGAGATTAGAATACACGCAGAGTCGGTTTAATAATTATTATTATTATTATTATTATATATATATATATATATATATATATATATATTCGCTCTCACACCCGGATTGAGCACTCTTGAAGAATTTTAAACTTTGAAAAACAGTAGCTACTCTGACATTTACGCATCGCTCATTCAGTAATGGATTAGAGCACTCTGGCTATTGGGCGGGTATATGACAATATATACGCTACAAAGTCTGCCTTCTTCTACCGAAAGCCCATAGGCCAGACGTAGAATCGCCGACTGACGCCAATTCGGTCGGGTTTCCATCCTGGGTTAAAAGCAATCGGAGTCTAACCGTACTGATGAGCTGTGATACAGCGAAACAGATCTGTCTGTGGATATATATATATATATATATATAGAAAACGAGGTACTTTAAACATGACATTTTTACAGATTTTTTTCTGTCACAAATAAAAATAAAGTTATAAAGTTTTTAAAGAGCAAACAGACTTTATGGACACCCTATACAGGATTATAGTAAATAATTGAAAGTAAGCCACAAATCTGACTCCAATGTGAAAGGAACATAATTTCAATATAAGCCAGAGACAGTCGTAGAAATGATAGTCACAAAATATGATGTTAGTTTAATGTCGATGCAAATCATTGAAATTCGTTTTATTGTGACGGATAAGGAAAGTAGCAAGTGCCAAACTATTACATTGGCTGTTTCATAAAATACAGCAGTGAAATCCACAGAAAATAAACATTATTTTAAAATACCAGAATCTGGCTAGGAAGTTGGAAGCAGCTCATGGAACAGAACTATTCACGTAATTCCATTAGCAATCATCGCATTCGGAACAACACCAAGAAACTTAAAAGAATTGTCAGGGAAAATTGGAATTGAGACCAAAATTGTTAACCTTTGAGAAACTGCTCTACGCCTTAGGTCTTCTCGCAGACTTGGTTGGTAGTGTGAAAATAGCAGAAATCGAAATATGATGAAAAACAAAATAATAATAATAATAATAATAATAAATGGAATGATAAAAAATGGAACAAAACAACACATTGAAAGAATCCCTGGAAATTCCAGCGTAAGAAATATGCAAAAAATTGTCTTATTAAGTACAGCCCACACACTAAGAAGAACATTGTCTATCTAACACTGGGGATGATAGGGAAGATAGAAAAAACATGAAATGGAGCCATAACAACACGCCACGACCTGCCTTAGGTCTTCCTGCAGACTTGGTTGGTAGTGCGACCATTGCAGAAATCGAAATATGATGAAAAATGACACAATAATAATAATATCAGCAAATAAAAAACTAAAAAAAATTATGAAAATAACAAAAATGTTAGCACCGCTTGGATAGAGTACCATAAAGCCTTTGATAGTCTTTGATAGTATGACACCCTCTTGAATGTTTAAGGCTTTGGAAATGTGCAAAAACTCAACAGGACAACAGTTCGAACAATGTAAATAGTGTAAATAGTTACAATACCTCATCTTAGAAATATAAGCAGATCCTGAAGAAAACCGGAGAGTAAAACGGCCGAAACGTTGTGAATATGACAATAAAGATGAGGACAGGAGTTCGAACAATATAAATTGTGTAAACATTTACAATACTTCATCTTAAATATAGGCAGATCTTGAAGAAGACCGGGAAGTAAAACGGCTGAAACTTTGTGAATACGACAATGTAGTGTAAAATACCCCATCTTAGAAACACAGGCAGATATGAGAATAGAAGTTTTATCACGTTTGAAAATAAAACAGCTCTCGCATAAGACATGAGTAAATTTAGGCGCATTATGCACACAAAAATTGAACTTAGTCGAAAGGCAACAGACACCTGCAGTAAACAAATTTAGCTTCCGCCATAATTAAGTAAAAAGTGATATTTTCAAATCTAGTTAAGTAACTGAAGTTTTATTACAAATTATCTTGGCAGACTGCAATTGTGGCGAAATCGAAGTAAATTTTGTATGACGAAAATCGAAACTAGAATATCTATCAGTTGATTTAAGTGTGCAAAAGTAATTTCCACTTGTTATATCTTGTCACTTTTGTAAATAATAGCAAAAGTAAATCCTTGCAAATGCAATACCTATTAATCATTTTCAAAAATCTTTTCTGATTCTGACTACAATTTGCAATGTTTGTCGTACCTACTTTCTGTAGACAGTATATAAAATTTTAGTGTGGAAGGTAGCTAGACACCGAACAAGTTTAAATCAAGTCCTGCTTAATAAAGGGACGAAACTCCTTGTAGGGCCAACGGCAATTTATAGGATAGACAGTGGGATGATGGCATGGCATCGCTAGGCGGAGGAATTCCAAAACTGGTCTCTCTCTCTCTATATATATATACACTAGCTAAATAGTGCCTGTTTAGACCAGCATATGATAGTTTAAAAATTCTCAATGCACAACTAACACAAATGGACAGAATATGCAGAAGTAACAATATGTTAAAGAACAGAACACACACCACTTAGTTGCTACCCATGTTTCAACTACGCAGTTCTCTTCATGCAATCTAGTGTCCGTACTAGATGTTACGATACACGGGTAGTATTAAGAGTATCTTTAACTTTTTAACTTTATAAGCATCTGACGATACACCTTACTGCAGAGCAGGAGCGGATTCACAAGAGTCAAAGAGACCTGCGTGGTCGAATCCTGGGTAGCGGTTAAGTGATTTGTGTTCTGTTCTTATATATATATATATATATATATATATATATATATATATATATATATATAAAATGGTATGTAGGTAAAATCCCAACACAGATGCTATTAATATTAATCACATTAATATTAAAAATGATCCTGGTAGAGGGCTCCATGTAAATAGTGTTATCTATTTGTAGAGCGAAATATGTATCAAGTTGGTGCAAAATTTTTTGCTCATGTATAACTTTATCTTGAAAATAAAAAAAAACTGTGTGTTTTTGAAAATCTTTATTCATGACAATAACGATCTTTGTCTTCTATAACTTGATTCCATCTGACAACGAGCTAATGAATGCCTCTCTTCTTTAGCTTTTGATGTGAAATATGAATCTAACTCATGATCAGTCTCCTCTCGTAATGTTAGCCTAAAGCCATCTAAATGGTTTTTAATCCTCTAAATAATTGATAATCTGAGGGAGCTAGGTCAGAAGAATATCTACAATGGGGCAAAATGGCACTTCTTATCACCTGTAACAAGCCTACCAAAAAATGGTGTCTGAAGGTGTCGTGAAAGCAATGATTCGCAACAAAAAACACGTTGTCGCAGGTTTTCTGGAGACAGTTCGTACGGGACCCATTTTCTTCTCCATTCTTTTCAGTTGGCGTGACGCAGTTGTGTGGGATACATTAAATTGATGTGCAAGTTCTCTTAAGGTTAAGGGCTTTGAGTAACAGCGGCATTCAACACATTTGAACCGAGTCTTTTTGGGCCTGTTCTTTTAAGCTGAAATGTCTTTTCAGAAAATAGGAAAACCACCACGTACAACTTCTTTCTTTCATTGCATCGATTCCATAAGCATCCTGAATAGATCGTGCTACTGCATTTGCATTGGAACCTCTGCGAAACTCATAGAGTAGAGCATACCTAATGTGTTCTTTAGATGGAAAGAGCATGGGTGAGAATATTGCAGAGATATACGAATGATGCTTTAATCATCTGAAAGAAAAAGTCATAAATTAATCATGGTGGTATTATTAATTAATAACAATATGCATAAAATAAATTACAATGATTTAAAATGCCTCTTTTACATACCGGCAAAGACTTTTGTACAGACCTGATATATTTTGAAATAAGACCCTGAAAAATTACATATGCCGTAGGGCCATTTCAGCGTGGAGAAACCTCACTTCTTTATCGGTAAAATTTATATATTATGCAAATACAGTGAAAAATTCATAGACCGAAAGTTAACTCAAAAAGAAAATTATACCCGGAGGTTTATTTGAAAAAAAAAGATTAAGATAAAATAAGAAAGAACAAGGGAGTGATGTTAACAAAAGAGATTATGTTAGAAGGTTGTTGTCTAGACATTGATAAGGTGACTAGGAAAGAAGGGGAAATAAAGAAAAGAGAGATGACGAAAAGGATTCAAGAATCGACAATTGAAAATGACATTTATATTATAACTAGGTTAGTAAATAAAAAATGAAGTATATTCAGGAAAGTAAGTTATGGAAAGTGAAATTAGAAAAAATGGGAAAGTGAAAACAACGGAGTAGACAGGGAAAGAGTTAAAGGAGAGATTGGGGGCGGAGAAAAATGAAAATATCTTGCCAGACACGCGTCAAAAGAAACGCGAACTAAATGAGATAAATTCATAAAAGAGAAAAAGAAAAGAAGAAAGAAAAAATGGAAAAGGGAAATAGGGAAAAAGTTAATATGATGTAATATTCAGTTTGCCAAATTTTTTTTTTAAATTCGTTTAAAACAATATCGACTTAATATTATAGGGATAAAATTACTTTAAATTCTACTGCTGGAATAAAAGGGGAGGAGCAGAAAAGGAAATATTGCATCGGAAGAGGTCTAAAAACAGGATTTTGATTATTAATATATACATAAAAGCACACTCACGCATATATATCTATATATACATAAACAATTATAAGGAAATTTGTGAATACACAAAAATAGAATGGAAGTTACCTATTATAGGAAGATTGTTATAGGAAATTTTAAAGATATGGATAATTGTATAGTGTAGATCATAGATTCCTTTAAAAATCTCACTATATCAATAAATTGATTACTGATATGAATGAACCAATAAAATGATAGATGAAAAAAGTTACAAATGAAAATTTTAGGAAGAAAAAGCAGTGAAGGATCGGAAAAATAAACACAGAATTTGTTTTTAGTTGCTATGTAAAATCATGGTCTCGGAAAATGTAAAAGTTAAACAGTTAGAACTATATGGTCATTTTAGTGATTAAGATGAGGGGAGAAAGCTTCTATCAGACATAGATTAATTTTGGATTACTTTTAGGAAGGGTTTATATTATAGTTTAAAATTGAATAATTTAGATTTGTGACGACATTTGCTTATGAATTCCTTACATATATTTAAATGTAAATTTTGTTTAGGAAACATCATTATTTTAACTTTTTCAACTAAACATAGATTACATCTATCGTAAGTGTTTTGTGGGGTTCGGGTTGCACCTCTTAGTTTCTAATTTACTATGGGATTTAGTCCCTCTTTTTACATTTTTCAAAATCTTCGGGAAAGTGATGTTTTAAATTTTAGATTGGGGTTAGAAAAAGTGTGTTTGTGCGTTTAGTAACGTTTTTTTAATTCACTTGCGGAAATACCAACATAACTTTGGTAATTTTTCCTGTTGTTATTTGGGGAGATTTGGGCTTGGTAGATTATTTAGGCTGATCTAAATTTGCCTTCCATCAGACAGTTGTTTAAAGATTTGAAATTACAAGAATTAAAAATATCTGTTTTTGTGTGGGTAGGGTCTAAAATTTAAAATTCTTTAAAATTTGATTGTTATATATATATATATATATATATATATATATATATATATATATATAGATTTATATATATATTAATCATGTTTTTTTTATTATTGTAAAAAGTGAACGACCAAATAATGCATGCCAAACACTATTCTCATTGAAAATATAGGGCATGTTAATATGTAAAGTATCAGACACATTTCTTTTTACCAGAGTTTCTACCAAAAGGGTATCATCAGGCAAGAAAACTTTACACACACACACACACACATGCCCACACACATACACCTCTAACACAAACACATATAGATTAGTCATCCTAGGCCAGTCCTGTTTCACGACTCATCAGTTCGGTTAGAAATCAGATTATTTTCAGCTAGGATTGAAACGCGACCAATTTGACATCAGCCAGAGATTCCATCTCTACGCTCTCAGCGCACGGTGGAAGAAGGTAGATTTTAGCGTGTTATATGCACAATGTAAACACACGCCAGTAGCCAAGACTGTTTAATTTATTATTGAAGAATGATGCGTAAATAGCGTTAAGTAGCTACTCTTTTGAAGTCTAGCATTTCTCAAGAGTGCTCAATATATATATATATATATATATATATATATTATCATCCGCAGACAGATCTGTTTCACTTTATCACAGCTCATCAGTACAGTTAGACTCCGATTGCTACATAACCCAGGCAGCTGTCTGCGGATGACAATATATATATATATATATATATATATATATATATATATATATATATATATATATTACGGAAATTAACGAATTTTAACGAAACTTGGTTATAAACAACCGACAACTTGAAATGAATTGTTTGAATATTATTTTTATCGATACTCGTGTTTAAGTAGATATTCTGTTTTTAATTATACAGTATTATATATTTATATCTACCGGCCTGATTATTTACGATAAATTTTTATTACGAAAATGTGTGTCATTCGGCAGGATTTGAACCTGCGACCCCTATCTACATAGGGGAAGCTACCATTTGATCTGGCAACGTCTTACACCGCTCGACCACGAATGACCTCCAATCTAAACGAGTTTTAATCAAGCCTATATAACTCAATTTCGATTCATCGCAAAAACCGTATCTGCTCTGAAATGTATCGTAATCTCAACAAACGTTACGGAAATTACCGAATTTTAACGAAACTTGGTTATAAACAACCGAAAATTTGAAATGAATTGTTTGAATTCATTTCAAATTGTTAATTTCCGTAACATGTTTACATTTGTTGACATTACGACTGTTTGTTGATGTGCGTGGGATATCGGCTGGGAACGAGAAATTGAAGAGCCGAACTTAAATATCAGTTGAATTCGTTGCATTCACTTACGCGCAAATTCCCTGAATAAAAAGTAATCCGTCCTATCTAGCAAGACAGATTGGGTTTATAGCCTTGGTTGGCAACCCGTCTAACGCAGAAAGTAATGACAACCTATTGCAGGAAAATCTTTCTTTTGTCAGTTATGTCTCTATCAAGATTTGATCGCCCATGCATATACCAGGTGTCACACTTAACTGACTGTTAGAAATTAGAAAATACTCTTAGTTAAAGTAGCATTGATAAAAACGAATTAAAGAAAATAAACTCTCATCATAGTCGGGGTATTTACTTTACACAAAAACTAACTTCTATCCAAAGAACCGTTTATCATTTGGGTAGATTGCTTTTTCAGTGTTTGCTAAGAATTGCCATTACAACAGACATTTACTGCTGGAGAGCTTAAAAACTGTTTTGATGAAAACGACGCTCAATTTGGTCATCTACAACAGCGCGACATTCCATCATGATAATGAATAGATCCATGCCGCAAATATCCCATTTTAAATGATTGAAGGCCTCGACTAGGGAATCATTCTGAACTTTGCTTATTTTTTAGACCTTGCTCCATTTGATTGCAAACTATTTCAGAGGTTTCAGAGCTAACTTAATGGACGAGTTTCTTTTTTATATTTTTTAGTTAAATAAAGAAGTGGAAACTATTCTCTCAACTTTCCCTTCCAAAATACAATAGAAAGAATCTGGTGAATACGGATAGTAAAAATAACAACAATGGTCGTATCAGTCGTTTTCTGATAAGGAAACATTCGGCTTTCATGGACAGTCACCGTAACAATGGCAAGTAATAGATGTTGCTTTAATGTAGGAAAAAATACAGCATATTTGGTTCCTTGAATGTGTAGAAATTAGCGTGCGCCATATTTGTACCTATCTTTTAATAATTATTCGCACGATTTCAACAGTAGTTATATTTTTATTCACCTCTTGATCATCAGAATTGTAGTATCTATTTGTCTTGTTTCTAAAGCTAATAATAATATGTCCGATTTCATCATGGGGACACATGTAAAATATCCCGTTTCATCATGGGGAAACGTCCCATACTCATTGGACGTTACTTTTGTATATGCATCATAAAATATATATTAAGAACATTTTCATGAAAATAGGTTTGTTAAGACGAGTAACTGTAATTATATTTCCCAGTGTTGAAGTGTGTTTTCTTTACAATCTTTTAAACCTGAAGTAGTTTAAAACGTCAACATCCTTATTGTGTTATTTTCTTTCCGAATTGCATGTGATATCCATTTTAGTTGTTACTATTATTGAAAATCATCAAATGATGGGCGTTCTATTACTTGGTATAGTTCTTTATGAGGCTGTAGTGCCAGGGCACAAGATTCGAAATAGGATGGTCCTCGCTAACACCAACAGGATTTATTCGCGCTTCATTTTAATCATTCGTCTGAGAAAGCGGTTGTATAAAACCGAGGCTTTAGATATTACTAAAGGATTTTAGGACCATACATGACATCTATATGAATAAGTCTGGATATGACGTTGGTTTTTAAAAATAAGACGATATACTTTATAGTAGTGAGGGGTTACGTGCCTTAATCGGTATCCTGGGCTGATCCCAGGTAAAGCCTGTCGGGAACTTGACTCCATTGATGTATGTGGTGGGGGAAAATTAAGTTCAATGTTTATTTTGGCAGGTGTACCCTGATAGGCAAAAGGATTGCATGAAATACCAATCCAGATATCTTTCCGATGTTTTATTGAAAAACTTACCATTAAATCAAGCAATGAATAATAATTTTTGAACAAAAAAAATTTCTATTGAACAGTTGGCTTATGTGTTCAACATGAACAAAAGCAAGATTTTATTTTAAAAAGTATTCATTCATTATATTCATTGGAAGGAAAATCGAGATTTATTGAATTATGTAATTCAGTTTTCCTCTCGCAACTACCGTATATGATTAGTTATAATATATTTATTTTCAATATAATATTCTGGAGTTAGGCTAAATACAGGTTCTGATAACCAACTGGTTAAATATTTAACTACAAGATATATTAATTTAATATAAATACGAGTTATAAAATATTTTTTTTCTGTTTGGTAAAAAACAGGTAAGGTTTACAATATGCACCCATTTACCTTGTAAAATAAAGGTAGCGCCCTGTGTAGCCGAAATTCAGATTTTTAGTGGTGAAACTTGAGTGATCTCTCCAGATCGTAGTGTAGATGGTATATGGTGCTCGTGAGTTTCACAAACTACATGGCCCCCATCTCGGTTGCACCGATAAGATTCAAAAGAATACAGAGGATTACATTTAATCTTTTTGCCGAAAGTTGTCACCACCTTCAGGGATTAACTCCATGTTTTCTGTCTGGATTTGCTGCCATAGCTTTTGCCTTTTTTTTTATAGATATGATCGCAATTCAGTGAAGGTTTCAAATCAAAGTTTTCATTCCCCTTAGGTGACCTGTCTTCCTAGGCTGTCGAGTTCTATCTACTTGAAGCGGCTTTTTATGAGACTCTAATTTTCTGCTTTCTTCCATTTTTCAGGTTGGAGTTGGAATAACGAAAAATGTTGCCAGCTTTTCTGAGAATGCACTTCTCTTTCAGATAAGAAACTTTGACAAATACCCCTTTTTCTGTGAGACCTTTTCCTTAAGAGCATGATCGGGTATAACTTTCCACAATTTGTCTACCTTGTGTTGCCCTTAGTAATGGTTGGCGTTTTACCATTATCTTTGCTCCGCGTTCTGCCAGCTATTCAAATAATGCCAACAGGAAGGTTACATACTGCTTCATCTGTGACTTTTGCATTCAATATCCGTTATGAGTGTTAAATCCTCCAAGCTCTACGTAAACCTCATGTGTCACACAACTTTCAGTTGTCTCTCTGCTTCTGAAAATAAGAAGACAGTTTTGTTTACGTTTTTCTTAATAGTTCCTCGTTCTTTTGTCCATGATATTCCCAACACAGTTCTGTAGAGCGATATTTCTGTTGCTTTTTATTGCAACCTCGAGAATACTATTCTGTGATTGTAAGCATTTGCGAACACCACTATAGAATAGGCGTCTTCAGAATGCAGGTGACGTCTGAAGTTCTCGTCACTAATTAATAATAAAACGTGTCGTATGGATTTCTTTGCTTCATTCCAATCAGAAGGCAACGCCTATGAATAATTGATATTTGGAATCCTTTTGAATTTGTTGAGAGATCTCTGGCAAATGTAATTCTAAACATTTAAAATAAATATATCTCTCATTAGTTATGTTGATTCTATCGGTTGTTCCATTCTTCTGCATTGGTTCTGTTTTTTGTATTTCATTGTTTTTTTGCGTATCATTTATACATTTTATTATGTATCGTTTCCATTCTATTCCTTTGATTCTAAATTTTTATTGATCTTTTTAACTTTTGAATTATATTCTATTATTCTATTGATTCTATTCCGTTATCCTATTGATTTCATATTTTTTAATTCTAATCTTCTATCGATTTTATAATATTTATAATATTACCTTGTTTTTTCTTTTCTATTGTTTTAATGATTATATTCAATTGATTTTGTTCTATTATTCTATTGATTTTGTTGTTCTAATGATTTTATTCTTTTCTGATATTGATTCTATTCTATTCTTATATTGTACTATTCTATGTAGTATATTATTATATCGATTTTATAGTTCTAAGTACTCTATTCTATAGTTCTATATATCTCTTCTGAAGATTCTGTTGTGATATTGACATTAGCTGCAGTCTGTTAACTTCGACTTAAAATATTTTTGCGGTTTTAGGAAATTAAAATAAAAATGGGAAATATAAACATGTGTAGTAGAAATAGAAACAATGATTATTGTTTTAGGGGCGAGTTTTGGTTATTAAATTTTGGGCTTTCTTTTGCTTCTCTCTTTGAAATATTTTAATGGATTCTTCGAATATTGACAAATGGAATCGCTATATAGATACGCCTGTAAGGACATCCATTTTCGTGAAGTGAAAAATATCTACTGAAGTATTGGAAATTAACATATGTATAAGATAACAAATATGTTTCAATAAGTCGAAGATCATTACGTTTTAAAATTCTTGGAATATTTGTGGGAAAAATTCGAATCAGATCTTAATTTGTTTTTCTTTTTCTTGTATGTGCCATGGCCCTTTAGGATGTTGGCACTCATAGCTCTCTGCAATTTCCTGTTCTTTATAGCTCTTAGTAAATTTTATCTTTTTGTTATCACTCTTAAACACTGTTCTGCCATCCATTTAACACAAGATCGTTAGGTAAGTTATCCTTTCCTTTCTTTTATCTCTCTTGCGTTCAATATGTACTGTGAGTATCAAATAATGAAAACTCTCTTTTCTCGTTACGTACTGTAGAAATTTCAAATCTCTTCTTCATATTTTTCTATATATCGGAGATGAGGTAGTATTTACAGTATTTACATTTTTCGAACTATTGTTCTCATCTTTCTTGCCATTTATACGTCGTTTCGGCCGTTGTATGCTCCGGCCTTCTTCAGATGCTAGGAGTTTCGAACCGAGCCCTTTATTATATTCATTAGGGTATATAAATTTTTCATTCATTGCGTAGTAGTGAGTTTTGTGGTAGTCATGTGTTATCTCTCTCTAACCCTCTAAGTTACTTGTTTACCACTGCTGTAGCCTGGTTTTGAACTCACAACTCTTTGTCTTTAAGTACACATGGCTCAGTGAATATAGACGTTGATTAGTTGTTGTGACTTGAACAAAGAGTTGTAAGTTAATATCAGGCTAAAGCAGGGGTGAACAAGTAACTTGAGGGGTTAGAGGGAGATAACTCATGGCTACCAGAAGAGGCCGTACTACTTAAGTAATGAAGTTCATATACCCCAGTGATTGTAATAAAGTGTTTGGTCGAAAAATCTAGCACCTGAAGAAGGCCGGAGCGTACAACGGCCGAACTGACGTACAAATGGCAACAAAGATGAGAACAATAGTCTGAATAATGTAAATACCCTTTTTCATAAGTGTTCTTTTTCTTTCCATTTCTCTAAAACGTCATAGGTGCTCAAACGTTCAGTTCATGTTATTGTCAACCTTCTTTAGTTGAAGTACATTTTCGTTGCATCATCCTATTTCTGCATCACAGGTGTTTTCGTTATAATCATCTTTCATCTTTGTAGCAGGTTTCTGTCCCTAATATCTCTCTCTGAAAAGAAGAAATTAAGAGATTGCAGACATTTCTATAATAGGTGAGATAAACATAAACGAATGTTTCCTATGGAAGTCGGATGCTGAAATTTTATTGCCAGCTCGACCACGTTATACCTAATTAAACTCAGATTATTACGAGCAGAAAAGAGAAACTATATCCTGAAGCTTCGGAAACACCTGCTTAAATATATACATTTTGATGAGGAAATCACTGATTGATTTAATGGCAGGCGCAAATGAATGGAGACAGTCATATTTCATTTAATTTTGCTTTTCCAGTGTGTTTGTTTATGGTAAATGTTATTGCTGTACAGATTCTGTAATCTTTTTAAGTAAACTATTTTGTATGACATCTATGCAATAACATTAAACCTTTGTACTGACACAATTTATCCCTAGTTTATTTTGCTTTTTAAACAACATGTCAGTAGAGATTTTACACATTATGACAAAATACCAATATATGTTTATTTTATATATGTATATATACATATTTATATATATATGCGTGTGTGTATGTGTGTGTGTGTATTAGAAATCCGTTGCAAAATAGATTAACTTTGCCTATTTTTAATTTATTTCTTTAATTATTATTTTTTAATAGATTCTCGTATCTGATTAGATACTCTGTTTTTTTTATAATTAAACAGGATATATATATATATATATATATATATATATATATATATATATATATATATAAGTAAAAATATTATCCTACGTCTATTACACGACTCGAAACTTCATGCGTTATGCAATCATCAGGCGCATATTTCAAACTGACGGTTAAATATATTAGAATTAAATTTCATTTGATGTTCATGGGAACGAAATCTTATAAGGTTAAGTCACTGTTTTTTTAATAACAAAATTAAAATTTAATCGTTCTACGTTTACATGTGGATAAAAATTTAAATATTCAATGTTAAATGTAGATAAAAATTAAAAATTTGAAATTATATCAAAATTCAAATTAAAATGTAAAAATGAAAGTACAGGGAGAAGAAATCAAAGGAGCGTAAATCATGAGTTTTAAAATTTTAAATATTACATGGACATAAAAATGTAGAGAAAATTAAAATATATATATCGGTCTGAACAGCACAGCAAACTTGTTAGGAAAACATGCGTCCTTTGGCAGGATCCGAACATGCGTCCTCAAAACCTAGTTGATTTGAGGTGTCTTAACCACTCGACCACGAAGGAACTTTGCATCCAGACTAAAACGAATTAAGCTTTATAAACACATAAATTCCTGATTTTTCGTAATATTCATATCTTCTCTGTTTCCTATGCTAATGTAGATAAACTAAATTTATTTACGAAACTTTTACGAAATTTGTTACGAAATGGATGAACTCCGACGTATTATTAATTTATTTTTTTTTTTATTTTTTTTTTGGTTATTGTTTTTTTCATTACAAAAATTGGGAGTGTGTTACTCAGACAAAAACAAAGACAAAAGTCCATATCAACATATGTCCGCAAATTCATAGTTTTCGAGTTGAGTTTAAAGTGATTTTACGTTAACTGGCGTTGCGTTGCCATGTAGATTAGGTTATATTTGTGTTTAATTTGTGTATATTTGTAGCTAGTATGTCAAGCTTTAACGTGTGTTGACTGGGAAGAGTTCCTGTAAACAAAGAGAGGGTATTCATAAAGTGAGCAGGCAGATATCATTTTTACACACAGACGCATGACGGAATGACCACTAGTACGCAGAGATCGAGTAAAAGAGAAAACTGAGAATATGAAAAATTAAAAAAGGACAACAGAAGAAGGGAGTTCAAGAAGACAGAATACGGCCGTTGACTTTTCAAAATTGTAGTTATCAGGGAGACTAGTAAAAGGAAGGGGAGACCTGTGAGAAAAGAAACCGTTGGTGTAGAAGCGGTGGCTGCATTTAACCATTTCACCAGTAAAGGAGTCGAACGTAAATGTCGATTTAGTAGTCCGAAAGAAAACACACAATATCATTAACATGAAAAAATTGAAAATTTCACCTGAAATTAATTTTACGTGATTAACAAAACTAATTTAAAGATCATATATCATCAGAAAATAGCGCTTTCTATGAGAAAATACGTTTTTTTTAAATAATCGTTTCACCTCAAGCAATACAGGACAGCCAGAGAGAGAGAAAGAGAGAGAGAGAGAGAGGGGGGGGGGTTAATATATGGTTCGGGATCCGACAAGAGGAATAGAATAAGTAAAGATCAAGTAGAAAAATGTCGTTTCATTTTTAACAAGCTTCTTCAGAGATTTATTAAAGACGTCGTTAATTAATCCCTGAAGAAGACATCTTTATTAAACCTCTGAAGAAGCTTGTTAAATGTGAAACATGTTAGATTAAAGACAATTTTCCGATTTGTTCCTTACTTATTCTATTCATGCATATATTTATTAGTAATATAATATAGTTATATGGATGTTTTAAGTTAGGTTGTTTGGTTGGTTGTTTTGTTTTTATGGCATATCAACCTCGGCGGGCCATTTATTGCCAACTAAATTTTATTTATTTATTGCTGGTAATACCTTTTTCTTTCAACAATTTTTTTTATTGTTTTTTATATAAGTTTTGTGTCTAGTAATACTTTTTTTCTTTTCTAGTATCAAGTTTCATTGGGATTTGTATTTAAGGACAGGGTCCCCAAGTCCTCCCCTTGTTATTTAACCCATAACTGGAGGGAAAGGAGAGATTAATACCTTTCCCCAGGGTATCAGTGCTTAAGGGTATTCAACTGGAATTTGAACTCGGCACACCGATTTTTTTTTCTTAGCCGATATCCACTGCACCACAACGAACATCCATCACTAAACGCTTACAGCACCTGGTATTCCCAAGTGGTCGCCCATCTAAGTAATAACCAGGCTCAACGTTGCTTAACTTCGGTGATCGAGCGAGAACCGGTGTATTCAACGTGTTAGGCCGTAATCCCTTTCAGTTAGGGTGTGTATGAGAAGGAGAATCGACCGTCAATTTCCAATTCCACTCATGTTCATTACATTGACGTTTTTTTAATCATTTCACCCCATATAAGGTCAAAGTGTCACTAAGACACCAGGGATTATTGAATGTGAATGAATATAAAAAGAGAGAAACGTTATTAAGGAGCGAGAACAATAAAAGAGTGATCAAGGAAACAGTAGATAACGATTGATACTGCATAACAAAATTTAAAAATCAGAGTTGTCATGAATTCATGGAGGTGGAATAGATTTCCAAAGAGAGAAGTGCGAGGAAAGAAACCGTTAGCAGAGACCGTCCGGTTCCGTCTAACCACCTCAACTGCAAATTGCTGAGACTTTTTTCGCCAGTCTAGTGCCGCGCATAAAATTCATAAAATCTAGGTACCATCGCGGGTATATGGGTGGAAATATACAGTCAATTTTGAATTCCAGTCTAGTTAGTTACATTGACTTGTTTTCAATCATTTGCCCCCATACAAAGCATAAAAGCCAATAAGATACAAGAGGTTATTAATTGTTAATTAATAAGAAAACAGAGAAACATTATTTTGACAGCTGATGCCAACAAACGGCAGCCTGTGGCGTGCATTAGGTCTCGTCCATCTAACCTGATATGCCGTCACCGGTTTCCGTGGTTCGGCGCTGCTGCAAGTCGTCCACCGTTCCACGTTGCCGTTGCCGACGCCTAACGAGCTGACAACGACTGTGACGACGCCACAGCAGCCACCGCCGACACCGAGAAGCAGTGTCAAAAACAACGTTGGGATGTGCGTTGTGATGCAGGGGATATCAGCTCGGAATGAAAAATCGGGGAGCCGCGTTCGAATTACAATTGAATTCCTTGCATTCACTCACGCAGAAATACGCTTAAGAAAGGAATTAATCCGTCCCTTCCCTCTAGTTATGGGTTAAATAACAGGACAGACCGTGCTCTATAGTCTTTGCTGGCAACCAGTCTACTGCAGAAAGCAATGGCAACCTACTGCAGGATAATCTTCTGTCCAGTCAGTTATATCTCTTTTCGAGACATGATCGCCCAAATGTGAAAAAGTAATTGAAGTCGAGATGCAAGGTCAGAACCAATAATATTGCCGGTCCTGCATTAAAATTTATCTCGTAATATATAGCAGAAACACCAGACCATATGCGGCAGTAATATTTAAAACTTTGAGTAATAGCATGTATTTACATTTCTTACATGAGTTAGTATTTACAGTATTTATTCGGACTATTGTACTCATCCCTGTTGCCTTCTTCAGGTGCTAGGAATTTCGAACCGAACCCCCTTTTTTACAATCACTGGAGTATATCATTCTCATTCTTTGCGTAGTAGTAATGCCACGATTGTAAGTCATGTGTTAACTCCCTCTATCACTACAAAAAAAATGGTTGCTGTTAGATTTATAAGTCCCAAAGATTCAGTTGTTTTTAAGGACACATGGCCCAGTATATATAGACATTGGTTAGTTCCTGTGACTTGACCCAAAGAGTTGTGATTTCAATACCAGGCTATAGTCGTGGTGAACAAGTAACTTGCAGTGTTAGAGGGAAATATCTCATGACACCCAATACTACTACGCAGGAATGAGAATGATATACCCTAGTGATTGTAATAAAGGTTCGAATATCCTATCAATGTACATCGACCGAATGGCAACAATGATGTAAATAGTGTTACACTATTGATAGATTCTGGCGAGAAAAATTGTCTTGAACGACTCAGTGTACCAACTTTCTTAGCAGTGAATCTAGTAATTCATTCAATATAATATTACCACTTCATGTCATGTAAAAGTATTTATAAAACAGGTACAGGAAAGCTAGGTTGCGGCTGTGGATAAGTGACTGAAGACGATACTCCAGATCTGGACCAGTACGCGTATATATAATTAAAAAATGTGAATCCATTTCAAATCTTCTGCAGCTATGAGTTAAAGAGTATCTATCTGGAAAACTCGTTATCAAAAAAAATAAAATTGTTAATTTAATATTCACTTGGAAAAAAGTTATGTTTTTTTAATCTAAAATGAAATTTGCAACTTAGAATATACAGGGTGCGATGGATAAATTGTTTGAATGACGCAAAGATGAAAATAAAACTGATATATCCTTGAATATATATATATATGCATTTATTTATTTATATTGCTTAATTGTAATATTGTAATGATTTAGTCTGGTAATTTATATGTATGTTTCTTATTTATATATTATTACTTAATGATGTTATTGTAATAATTTTAATAAATATTTAGTATTTTATTATTTCATTGAAAGATCCTAACCGTTGTCATATTATTTTTCAAAATTTATTTATTTACTTATAACAAGTTCACTTAGTATATTTATACATTTTTTTCGCTAGAATTTTAAACGGAAATATATTTGGCTTTTACGATTCCAGATTATACACGCACACATTCATATATGATTCTCTCATAACCATACATTGATATATGATCCTTTCACGTTATTTAGAATAGAAATTCGTTTTATCACTTAACAAGTGTATGCCTTATTACACATATTAACTTTAGCAACTCATAAAATCTCACATTCACACATGGTTTCTCTGATACACATAAAGGCATACATAACTCTCTCATTTTATTTAAAAAAAGAAAATCTTATATCACATGACAGGTGTATACAATGCCCGTTACATTTTTTAACGGAAATTTTCACACTTACTAACGTCACCGACATATACACACACTTGATTCTTCTCTAGTTTAAATAAGCTAGACACGCATTATTTTAAACTTACGTTCATAATAAATGTTTTTATTACGAGTGGCACACAAACTTAAACTGAAATAAGATTTTTTTCTACCTTTATTTTCATCTATTCCTTTATCACACGTGACACGTATCTGACCAATGAAACAATACTTCAATCAACATGATTTTAAAATCATTCGTCTTTAAAGAATCTCTGAGAAAGCTTGTTAAAAGGAAACATGTTAGATTAAAAACACATTTTTCGTACTTGTTCTTTACGTATTCTATTCATCATATCGGCTTTCAATCCATATATTCAACACACACACGAACACATGTATATATACAGACACATACATATATATATTCACACACACACACACACATATATATATATATATATATATATATATATATATATATATATAGATATATAGATATATATTAATGAGGAGGTATGGTGAAGTAATCAATAGCGGCTCGAAAAGAGAAATCGCAAAGCTGTTTGAATTCCAGTCGCTTTCATTACATTCCCCTACGCGCTAATGATAACCTTGGAAAATCTTGTGATTTCCATGGGTTAAAATAGCAGGACAGACAGGGTTCTATAACTTTTAGTGGGAACCGGTCTAAGAGGAGAACTCTGACCTAGCCTGGTTGGGTTTCCTCAGGTTGTGTGGCTATATATATATGTGTGTGTGTGTATGTCTGTGTGCGTGAAATATGTATGCATATAAATATAATTTGTTATATCATCATCATTTCACCCCTTTGACACCGAATGGTGTGTAGGGCAGTAACTTTTTGTTACTGTCTTCGTAACAAACTGTTTATTACGGGACAGAGTTGTTAACCCTGCGCCCAATCCCAAAGGACCGGTTGACCATTCTCAGTCTTTACGTTTACAGCGCCTGGTATTACCAAACAGTCACCCATCTAAGTACTGACCAGGCTCGATGCTGCTTAACTTCAGCGATCGGACGAGAACCGGTGTATTTAACACGATAATGCCGTAGACAATTTGTTATATACATTATAATATTTATATATTATATATACGCGGTACTTATTTAAAAGCGCTCATATCCTTGATAGAGCTGACGATCACAAGAGCGTGAAACCCAGGGTCAGAAACTTATAAATATAAAATATCGAGAGTAAAAATCAACTCATAATTAAACGGTTATAAATCTAGAATTTATTTCAGCATTGGAAAAATGTTTACAATTACCTCATTCTGATCATTGATGAATGAATAAATTATACACACGCAAAAAGGAGGAAGAGATACACATGTACAAACAACACGTAGACAGAATAAATCACACAAACATTATTTAGGAAGACATATATACAAATACAAACAAGCGGATAGGAAATTATGCAAAACACACACACATTTCTTGAATGTATATGTGATTTAATTCCTTATTCTGTATTGTGATATATGCGTGATTTGATGTATCTATTCTCATATAATTTCCGGTTTAAAAATCCCTCTGTTATAAACGGTGTGGTTTTTTTTAATATTTTGAGTAAAATTAGCATTTATTTATTCATCAACCGTCTTAACGGGGAAATTGTAAAAACTTATACATTCCTGAAATAAATTCTAAATTTATAACCTAATAATCTTGAGCTGATTTTTACATCAATATTTTATATATATATATATAATAATTTATATATTTAATATTTTATATATATAGGGGTATTGTGGGTTTTTCCTGTTTGTATGGCATGGTGCAGAGTCCTGTTGCTGGACATAGTATCTTCTAGTAGCAACTCTCTCACCAGGATAGCACTACCACCTTAAGGCACATCCGTGTTTAGTCTGGAAAAAAGAATGGAGGCATGATGTCGTCATCAATAGTGATCACTCCAAACATCATGACCTTGACTAGATATACCATTCAACTCTTTTTTGATTGATACACAAGCATTCTGAAATGTTTGTACTGAAGATTCTGTTGCAAATGCCAAGCAGTACAAAATTCTTTTTCCAAATTTCTGACGGAGGAAATTGCGTCATGGTGTTTGTCTTCTCTCTGATTGTGCCCAACTGACCCTACTATGCTGTGCAGTAAATAATATACGTAACAAATAACGCGTTTGTGCGAAATTAAATATATAAAATGGCGACAATTTATTTATCGCGCCCTTTATTTACTGACTACTAACTGTAAATCTCTGCTGGAGATTCCTATAAAGTAATGCTGGGGATAAAACTACATCTAATCATTAATTCGTCTCTTTTCTTTCTTCTTATATATAGAATAAACATGCCATCGCTCAGTGTCAGCATCCTACGAAACATCTGCTTCGTGATGATACCGCAGAAAAGATCGTTGGTGGTCCCAGCTAAAGATTGGCCAACACGATCTACTGCAAAAAAAAACCAAAACAAAAAAACAAATCCTTGAAGGAAGGAATAAAATGCGAGAAATCAAAGAAAAAAGGTATGATTTAGAACCTGTTAAATAAAAATCAAAGATTTAGAAAGGAAAATCAGATAAGTTATCATCTTGAATATCCTCCAAAGATTAACTACAGACAGATTTCGACTTAAAATACACAAAATTATCGTCATTAACATTTTTATTATTTTCTCTTGTTGAAAATACACACGCAGACAGACGGAAAATAATGAGGTCTATTTATTTGCACGAAAAGAAAAACAAGTTCAAAGGTTATAATAATACCGTTGTTTAGGGCAAGTTTTCAAACCGAGAAGAATCTTCAATATTATCTTGATTTATGATCTGTTATCTCACCTTCAGTAACTTTTCCCACGAATGTAAATTCCCTATGACTTTCTTGGTTATTGTTCGGAGTAACCTTCTTCTATAGTACAAAGACTTTATGAATTTAAACGGATTACTAGATTGGCGGAGAAGTCTCGTTATTCAAAAGTTGAAATAGCTAGATGTAACCGTAACTTCAATGCTAACACTGTCTCCACTACTTCCTTGAAAACACTCTTCCAGATTATTGATTCCCACTTAACTTTGATTTTTATCTAAAACTTTTTTTATAAATAAAACATTATCTGTGTGTGAGTGTATGTGTGTGTGTGTGTGTGTCTGTGTCTGTGTGTGTCTGTGTCTGTGTGGTTGTGTCCGTTACCTATAGACTTCGAAACTGTTGAACCGATTTTCTTGAAAATTTACACAGTTGTACTATAAGCGTCTTCGAGTGTTCTTAGCTAAGGTTTGTGTCGAGGTACCCCAGATAAATATCGAAAATCGATAATCGAAAAGATCGGGTTAATGAAGGAGTGGTCCGATTTTAATCAAATGTGATACACTTATAGAACAAGACATAAGAAACGATATTCAGAAGTTTCAAGGTTGCAGTTCTTACAATAGTGCATAAAATCGATAATATATATATATATATATATATATATATATATATATATATATATATATATAAGGCAATATGTTTGTGTGTGTGTCTGTTTATCTGTCTGTATGTTTGTATTTTTTCAGCCCCTTTATTTGGCTCTAAGTAAGTATAATTGTAGTTCTTAGTCTCAGCCATGATACCATTTACTCAGAGGACTTATTAAGCCTTCAAAATTCAGTTTACGACGAAAAAATCTGATTTGATATCGATACCAGGAAATCAAGATTTGACTTACATTCATTCATTTTTCTTTCAGTCTACAGTTTTGCTTTAACTGGAAACAACTATTGCTTTTTAGTCTTTCGTGCCAACGTCCAAAGAATCTGAGATCTAGGACCATGGATTAGTTTTAAAGCTTTCATTACACCCGAGCAACGCCGGGCTATACTGCTAGTAATTAATAAATCCAATGTAAATCGTATCTTTCTTCTGAATTTTTCTTTCGTTTAATTATTTTTTTAATAGTGTGCTTTTCCACTCACTGCGTTGTAGCGCAGTGGATATAGGCTCGGAACGAGAAAGCCGGAAGCCGCTTTTGAATTCCAGTTGAATTCCTTTTATTCATTTAAGCGCAAATAATTTTGGGATAGGTGTTAATCCGTGTTTTCCCTCCAGTTATGGGGTAAATAACAGGACAGATTGGGTTCTGTAGCCTTTTCTGGCAACCAGTTTACCGCCGAAAGTAATGCCATCCTACTACGAGATAATCTTCTGCCCAGTCAATCATGTCTCTTTCGCGACATGATCATCCACGCGTGTATCACGTATGGCACTTAACTGCCTGAAACATCCAGGATCCCTTCTGCAGTTTAATAGTTTTATTGCCTTGTTTGAGAGGAAATGATTACAAACTTATTTTATCTATATATTTTAGACAATAGTTAACGCAATACAAGGTTCGAGAGCCATTCAAGTAATAGCTCAATATATATATATATATATATATATATATATATATATATATATATATCGGGGTCTTGGATAAATTGCTGTCTAAATTACGAATAAATGAAAATAACAATGGCATCACTTTTTAACAGATATTTTTACACAAAAACATCTTGAATTCTAAAGAGTAAATTTATTCAGCAAAAATCGGCAATTGTTTCAACCATGGCCTTTCCACGGCATCGTAATTGCTTGTATCCCTTCTGGGTGTATTTTCTTGAAGCTTTTGACTGCTGTTATAATCATTTTTTTCAGTTGATCTTTGCTGTTAGAAATAGTTTTATTGGTCTCACACTCAGTTGAAACCCACATATAACAATCAAAGGGGTTGCAGTCTGGAAAGTTAGATGATCACATGTAAAGAGTAATGTGGTCGTAGAAATTACTCATCAGTCATGTCTGCATTCTTCTGTTTGTGTAGTGTGGCAAAGAGTCCTGTTGCCAGGCTCTTCTAGCAGCTTCTCACTTGATCCACGGTAGCACTACCTCTTCAAGACATTTGATATACTAGTAAAAAAGATTGTTATAAATACGATGTATGATATGAATGAAAAAAAAAACAGTCGTAGAGAGATAAAGTTTTAAGTAGGATAAATAATGAATTATTGTTCTCTTAAAGAAGTTAAGATTATATTTCATAGAGAAATATCCTTGGAGGACTCTAATGCATTACGTAGCAGTTCTTGGGTTAAAAGGATATTTGAGTGAAATTTTCTCCTTATATTGAAGAATGATGGGAATAGCATGACGTGTCTTAGTTGTAAACTGCTGGAGCAAAAAAAAAAAAAAAATGGACGGACCTGAAGGAGATTACCACCTTAGTTAAATTTGTTGTTTTTCATTTTTCTTTTTTACTTTTGTCAGTGCTATCTTATCTATTTCACCCTAAACCTCCCTACTGACAAAAAATTTGGAAAAAACTTCAATATTTCAACAATTTTATGGGGGGCTCATTTTTTTATACTACGTTATAGTAAATCGATCCACTCGCCGATACGATATTACCACCACCTGTAAATTGGTTGATTATAACCTTGTTTTACTTTTTTCAGTGCAAGCTTAATGAATAAACATTAAACTTTTCGATTGACCAGAAAATTTGTAAAAATTTCAGCATTTAAACAATTTTAAGGGGGTTCTCAGTTTTTCATACAACCTTATAGTAAATCGATCCTGTGTAATTAACTTTTTGCTTGCATATATTCAACTACTGAATCCTTTGCGAAATGTTTGAATAAAGCCATTCTTAGAGTTTCCGAGGAAGATGCCATCGTAAGAACTAAAGAAAACTTGAAAAAGACAAAAACAAGAGCAACAACTCGTCCCCCCCCCCCCCCGACTGGAGGATCGATTTACTATAACATTGTATTTAAAAGTGAACCCCCACCTAAAATTGTTTAAATATTGAAATTTTTTCAATTTTTTTTTTGATAATCGGAAACTTTATGTAATAATCGATAAGACGGCGCTGAAAATATTTTAAAAAATATGAAAAATAACAAATTTAAATGTTGTGATAGTCTCCTTAAGGTCCGCTAATGAATGGCCATCATCTGAATATTTGCCGTGGAAATACTGATACTGATAGATTTACGACGTCGGATCCGTGAGAAAATGGAAGCAGATCAGAAAGTAAATATTCCAGCAAAACACAGCATAAACATTTGTCAAGTATTTAAGGGTTAGAGAGGGAAATTTTGACAGCTTTGGGCGACAGATGTCAAGGCTAATATGGCTTCATCTTAAATCCTCACCCCCGACCTCAGTCTTTACTGAAACACATTACTCACCATCTAACTGTGCTTATATCTATTCTTTGGTTTAAGTAATTCGTCAGCAGCCGTCGATAAATCTAACATTAGTCTATGCTTTAAATATTAGTGCCACAAAAATTTAGAGATTCTTGATAAATTTATTGATCCTGACATGACATCTTCAGTCTCTTTTTCAGGGCCGTATTGTAGTTTCCCTCGGAGTTTTCATTGTAATTGTTCGAATAAACTTTTTACTAAGGTACTTTATAGCTCGTACTAGATTGGCGGTAAATCTTTATTAATTCTTCCTCCACCCAAAGACTACCTCGTCGGGCTCTCTGCTTTTGGGCGGAGAGGAAACCAACCTCGTCTGGGGAAAATACAGATACTAGACCTTATACTGCGAAAAGTGTAAAGGTAATTTTTGCCCGGGATTAAAGGCCAGGATTTTCCAATATAAAATGACCTTATGCCGAATCCAAACTCGGTGTGAACGCCAGTCGATAGCAAATCATCATCAATCTACAGTCGATTTGGATAGCTACAACGGTAAGTTCTATGTTACCAGTTTCTTTTATCGCATTTTTCTCTTGTAATATTTTCTTCCGATTTTTTGTTTTCCAATCAAATTTGATTTTCAAAAACTCAAATGCAATGTCAATCGTTATCTTCTGCTTTCTTGATTCCTCGTCTTTTATTGTTCCTTAATATTAATTTCCTTTTTCTTCGAAAGAAGACCAAATTGAGTTCTTTTTCTGGGTATACTAAAAGAGAAGTTGAAAAACAATTGATAAAACGGATGAAGAAGGAAAGTACAAATATTCATGGCAATGTTGAGTTATTTCATTCACAAAAGTCTTGCAAAGCGCACCAACATTTGCATCACACATGATAGAAATTATATTGAATATATTATTTGTTACCATCCAAATCTATAAAATGTTGCTGGAAAGTAAGTTCTTGAAAATATACATTTTTTTTCATTGTATTCATTGTATTCAAATTTTACGTACAGTCTATGACTCTTTTCTTATATATATATATATATATATATATATATATATATATATTGCATTGCATTTGTAAACGAGTTATTACGCGATCTAGGTTTCTACCATGAGTGGTGTCTTCAGGGGATTTGCAATAATTTTACCGTTTTTAAGAACGCTCACGTAACGGTATTTTTTTTTTAACGCTGACGTGGCAGGGAATTTTTGAACGCCCAATTTTTAACATTACAAAGAATTATAGCGTTTCCTTTGATGGTTGTATGAAACTAGGAGGTATTTTTTAGTCTGGTTACTCATAATTTCCATTCTTTCATTCAATAGGTCGTTTTTGTTTGGGAATAGCATAATCTCTAACTTTTCTTCTTGGCACAGTCTACATATTTTGCCACCGTTGTAAGGCTTGGCTGGTTTTACTAGGCTCCACATTATGTCTGGGTCTTTTCCATATTTTGATTTTAATTTCCAATCAAAGCTATGAATACTGTAGTAATGTTCAAAAATGTTTGTAAAAAGAACAGTTTATTCATGCATTAACAAGTGCGTGACCTTCACATTACAACATATAAAAACAATTCATTTTGCATATTTATCACGTTTTAATGAACGCTAGCAATTAGGCAACCGTTATTTTTGAAGCAGGATAAAAATGTACAGTAATTTTTAGCAACACATTTATCCTGTTACATTTGTTACCATAACCCTCACCCCTAAAGATGATCTCGGAAAGAGGTTGAAAGTACTTGGGTACCTTAAGAAATGAATAAAAATAACATCTGTCAACGTTACAGCACATTTCTGACATCTTTTGGATGTAATACGCGAAAGATTATCCGTCATTATGAACGAATTTTATTAAAAATAAGCAAACATATTGTTTGCAATTTATTTAATCTGGCATATTTAAAAGGAAATTTGCTGCCTAAATACACAAATTTTAAGTTATATAATCCAGTAGCTCATCATAACCACATTATCTGATAATTTAAACGTAGCCTTGTGTAAAGAAAGATTGAAATAACTAATGATAACCTAACAACTCTCAACAAACGGAAACAAGAAATACACAACATTAAAAAGTACAACTTAAACAAATTCTAAATAGACTAAAATAAATTATCAACAGATTGGAATGTAAACATATGTTAAAAATTCAAAGAAAATTTTATATAAAGGAATTATATACCTCCCAAATAACTTTGAAAGATGTATAAATATTTCTGATTATAGATTATCTGACAACCAAAAGGAACTACTTAACCCTGGACCTAATTGCCATATATATAAAAATATGATGGACTACATAAAAAAGTCGAAATTGAGAGACTATACCAGAAAATAATTAAACTCCAAGAACAGCAGCTAATTACTACAGGAACCAGAACTCCGTGATCTACTTAAGGCAGAATCTATAAAAGACAGACATCATAAAAAATACATTATTTTAAACTTATAAAGCCTTCACTGAAGATTGCTGCAAAAGAATTACGCAACCACCCAGAAATAGTAATTAAGAAAGCTGATAAAGCTAACATCTTTGTAGTTTTAAACAATTCTGACTACAACTCAAAAATAGAACATTTACTTGATGATCACACCAAGTTTCAAAATCTTAACAATAACCCTATCACTCAGCTAAAAGCAAAGATTAATAAATTAATCACAGCTAACATTGCTAACATTAACAAAATAATCGGGGACTATAAACCAGGATACATTTCTGGTTCTATCAAAACACACAAGCCTAATTTTCCACTTCGCGCTATTATATCAAATACACATACCTATATACCAACTAACTAAAACGATTAACCAATTAATTACACCATACATACCTAACAAATATAGCATTAAATTATCTCTTGAACTTATACAAATATTAAAAATGGAAAAACCTAATAATGAAACAATAGCATCACTTGACGTTGAAAATCTATTCATGAACGTTCCATTTAAAGAAAGCATTGACATTATTATAACAAAATAATATATAATAAAAAGTTTCTGCCCCCACTGAAAATTAAACCTAAAATACTAACAAAAACTACTTTTAACATGTACCACCGAAGTCCCATTCTATGATCACAGAAATAATATATACGTGCAACGGGACGGTGTTTCAATGGGCTCAGTTCTGGGTTCAACCTTCAGCAACTTCTACAGGGCCAACCTAGAAAATAGTATATTTAGCACCATTAAAAAACCCTCTATCTTCGTACGATATGTAGATGATATTCTTATATTAGTTAAAAATATAGAAAAAATAATAAATCTCCAAAAATCTTTCAAAAGAACTCTGTCCTCAAGTTTACATACGAAATTAACCAAGATAACAAAATACCTTTCCTTGACATTTTAATAGACACAAACAATAAAACAACTACTACCATATAAAAAATCAACCAGCATAAACCCTTGCACACTCAACTATAAGAGTGAATGCCCTAACTACTACAAAGTAGCTCTTATACACTACTTAATTAACCGAGCACAAATCAACTCCTCCACAAAAAAGATACTTTACTCTGAACTAAAAATTATTAAGCAGACTCTGTCCCCTATCGAGGTGGAGATACAGCGTTTATAAGTACAAAGAGTTTGCCCTTTTAACTGAGAAGATTTGTAAGGACACCGTTAAGATTTTTTCACTCGTCAGGACTGTTTGCCGTTAGGTACCGTTTTTTCTTGTTTATATAGAACACAAGTTGTATAGCCCGGCGTT
Organism: Ascarosepion bandense; assembly: GCA_037127315.1. NCBI lineage: Eukaryota > Metazoa > Mollusca > Cephalopoda > Sepiida > Sepiidae > Ascarosepion > Ascarosepion bandense. The sequence goes on along the minus strand of JBBBDQ010001018.1, from coordinate 377,637 downwards.
ACTTGGTGTTTTTAGTAGGTATGTTGAAATGGTTAGGTTAAGTACTTATTCAAAAAGCTTCAGTATGAGGTTGCTGTGTCGCTTAAGTTAAAAAAATTCGAAGTCTTATTTTAGTTGTATTTGTTAAATGGGATTCATGCCTGGTCAATTTTACTAATAAACGGGAATGATATATGTACAATTGGAAGAATGGTAATGTAACGTGATGAGATGAAGTTGTGACGCAGAAGAACTAAATGCCACGTCTCTGCAACGTCGGAGAGTTTCACAAACGTGAAATTTTTATTGCATATAATAAGTTAGAAGTTACAAAAAAAAACCCGATTTTTCTTGGAAAACAACTAATCATTTCGAGGAATAAGCACTCACAAAAATCAACATTTTTCATTATTATTTGTCACACCCTGTGTGTCAATTGAATTTTTACGCATATCAAAGCAACAGACCTTGATCTACCCGTGACTCAATTTTGGTTGAATTTTAGTTAAGTGTTTTTCTAGAAATGCATACAAATGCGCAAGGGACCACCCAGAATTATGTTTTTCTTGATTTTTAACAAACTCTTTACATTGATTCAAAAATCTTTGTGTACATCAAACGTTCGGACCGAGATCTACAAGTTACCTGATTTTGTTTGAATCCGCATTAGGTGTCTCGGTGGAGAATGGATCGTAATTTCTAAGCGTTTCGGTGATTTCTACCGTACCCAGTGTATCCATTCAAGATTTTTGCTAACCTCAGAGATTCAGGTCATGATTAACAAGTGAGCCAATTCTGGTTAGAATCTGACCAAGGGTTTCTTAGGAGTAGGGTTCGTTAGAATGGATACAAACAAACACACAGACAGACAAATATATATATATATATATATATATATATATATATATATATATATATATATATAGAGAGAGAGAGAGAGAGAGAGATAGATAGATAGATAGATAGATAGATAGATAGATAGATAGATAGATAGATGCTGTGAAACTTATAGGAGTAGTCTTGTTTGTGATTGGTTGATTTTTCGTTTTTTTCTTTATGATTGATTCATTTTGCTTTTTGTTTATTTTTCCTTTTTATTTTTTATTGCGTAGTTGTTTGATTTTTTATTTTTATTGTTTTTATTTTGCGTGAACTAGTGTTTGGTAAATTGGGTTGGGCTTTTTTGTTGTATTGACATCTTTTTTATTGGTTTGGCATTTTTCGTAATATGTTCCTATGTTTTGCTACGTGACGGTTTATTTTTTCTGAGTCTTGGTTGGGTGCTTTTGCGCATATTTATGCTTGTGGGCTTTACGTGTGTTTTCTTTCTCGTTTGATTGTTGTGTTTTCTTCAGTTTTTGTGTATTTTTATATTCGTATGTATATTATTGGTATCTTTGTTTTTGTTTATTATTTTGTGCTTGTTATTGTAATTGAGTATTTGTATATTTGTATTTATATATTTTAAGGTTTTTGAAATGTTTTCTTTATTTCATTTTTATTATGTATACAGTTTGTATGTTTCATTTTTGTTTGATTTTGTTATTTATTGTTGTTTTGTAGCAAAAGATGTATTTTTTGCATGTCTACACTTTCCCGTTATCTCGTTTCCTTCGTTTAATATTTTACTTTGATTTTTAAAACTGATTACTGTTAGCTTCTTTTCCAGGCATAATTTACAACTTTTGCTATTACTGCTGTGTGGACATGCTCTTTTTATTATTTCCAATTTAACTTTTGTGGTAATGTTGTTTTCTTTCTTGTTCTATATATATTTTGAGAGCGTTTTGCTATTTTTTTATCTTTCTCCATTGAATGACATTTTCTGAATATTGAATCTTTCTTTAAACGATTTTCTGTAGCTTCTATGTAAATCTTATCGTCTATCTCGGTGTTATTTTTAACGGTAGCTTTATATATTGTGTTGTTGTTTAAATATTTATTATTAAGTGGACAGTTTTTCTTCTTTCAGCAGTTACATTGTTTTTTTGGTTTGTTCTGATGTTATTGGTTTTATTAAGTAATTTCTTGTTCTGTTTGGTTATTATATTCTCCAAATTTTCCATGCAGCTGTGACTAATTTTGACTGTGTTTTTGTTGATAATGTTTTATACATTGTTGTGTTTGGAGAAGTGCATTTCCATAATGCCGAAAAATATTTGCCTATATTTGTTTTTATATAGATCTTTTAAAGTGCACTAAACCAGATTATGTTTTTTTATTGTTTGGTTTGCTTTCTCTTTGTTTGCAGACCTCAAAAGAATGCTCCAAATGAAGAAGTCATATCGGAAACTGAGGTGTATTTTGAGGCCAAAGACAAATTGTTCTACACAAAAAGCATTGAATTGTTAGTGAAGCATTGGAATCAGTGTATCACCCTAGAAGGATGTTGATGAATAAAGTCGAATTTTGTCTAAAAGTTTTATTAGTTAGGCCCGGGATTTTCAGAGTGATGTGTTACGTTGAGAAAGTTAAGGTTCAGAAAGTTAAGATGAATAAATATTTGATCCTAGATATAAAGTGGAACAGGGAAAAAAGTTATAGCTTACACAGAGGAAATTTAAAAAAGACTGCCAGGATGATAAGCTTAAATTTCACTGTTCCCAAACAGCAATAAAATCTTAGCGATATTTCTGGCTTGTGCATACGCCGAATAAT